>JASVEL010007518.1:0-103612 GCA_032618575.1 Nicotiana noctiflora
TCAGATGCAGTTTGTAGTTCAGATTAGTAAATATAATGTTCTTTTACTAAATTTCTGTTTTCGTATTCCAGTTCACCAACATATTAATAGAAAAGTGTCCTCTATCACTTTGTCATTTATGTTTGCTATTTAATGTTGCCCTAGTTAAGACTGATCCCATTGGAAGTTGAGACTCTTGTGATACCTGTACTAAAGCTGTAAAGCCCCAGTGAAGTGAGGCGAGTCTTGCCTATGCTGCTCTGAGCTTAAGCGCTACATTGATTGCGCCAAGTTTCCATGTCTGTGTCACACCAGTAGACATAGTCATGTTAAGACAAATGAAGAATCTTTTGATAATCGGCTACTTGAGCATACAATTGGTGCTGTTCTGCTGTCAATCTGGATTTCCCCTTTTTCTTTAAAAACATTTTGTAATTGGGGCCCTTTTTGTTGGCTAGTTGAATCTGTCTTTGTGAAAACTTCATACCTTTTGTTTTACAGGTTGCTAAAGATCCTTTTTTTGCTAGAGATGGAGCAGACCTTTATGTGGATTATCATATCAGCTTTACAAAAGTGAGAATCACTTTCAATTTTTTCCTCCTTTTGGGCATGATAATAAAGTATATGCTTTACCATAAACATTTGATTTGCTGTTGGTAGAAAGATATTTGGACTATTCTTCTTTATTTCTTGATAAGTTGAAACGTCTAGTTGTCTCCTTCGTTCTTCTCATGTTACTGAGAGATATTTGACGCCCTCTCTCCCTTTTTTCTTTGTGCATCTTATAAAACAAAATAAAAAAATTAAAAATCATTACCATTATCGACAGACTGAATTCTGAAACTTTCTTCAATCTTTCTCTCTTGAACAGTCCCATCACCAAATTTCATCCCATTTCAGTTGGCAACCTTAGTACCATTATCCAAAAAAATAAAAAAATTAAAATCATTAGTACCATCATCGACACTCTATGAAACTTTCCTCAATCTTTCTCTCTTGGACAGTCCCATCACCAAATTTCATCCCATTCCAGCTGGCAATGGTTAGAGATTTCTGTGTTTTCCTTTGATACTGGTTAGCAAGGTAACTGGTTGAAGATGATACCAAGTGGGTGGGTGATACTGCTGGCACCTGGGAAGCAGGGATTGAATTGGGCATGGTAGATGTGTATTCTGGTGGTCTTCTGTTCGTTGTTTCTTTTTCTTTTTTAATCAGTAGTCTTCTCTTGGTTTATCCGGCTATATTTATTATGAGTTGGCTGATAATGGAATGTTAAAAGTTTAAACCAGGGTTGTTACTGTAGAAGTAAAAGTGGGGCATATCTGATACAGAAAATAATTCAGAAACTAGAAAAATAAGCAGCTGAAGGGATCACAACGCCTATGCCTGTTCAAGCCACTATCATGCGTAGTACTTGTTTCAAGGTTCATATATCTAAACTATTTTAGTTAATGGCACTCTGCTCACATGGCTAACAAAGACCAATTAACTGGTTAAAGAAAAGTTAACCAGTGAGTGAGGCGAGTATTTGTTAGACAAAAGATGTAATATGTAGCTTGCCTTCTACCTTTCTCATAAACAACATACACCCAGTGTAGCGTGTTTACTAGAAAAAGATGTTAGAACTTGGTTGAATAAGCTCCAATCCTTAAATTGTAGGTTATGGATTTGCAAAATATAAAGAGAAGGGAACATCATAGAAGTTAGAACAGAAGACTAAATGCAGAAGACTTGAAATAAATGCTTAAAGCTCTTTTGTTCTTCTTCTTCTTCTTTACATATTCTTTTGTGACTTAAAGTAGAATTATGAAATTTGGGTGTTCTTATTGAATTTTAATAGGCTATTCTTGGTGGTAAAGTTGAGGTACCAACTCTATCTGGGAAGACACAGATACAGGTATGCGTTTTATACTGGGCTTATCCATCTTTCTTCATTTTTAATGTATTTTATTTGCTAGAAGTGTTGTAATGCTGTCATAGCGTTAGAATAAATGTGAAGTAAAATACTAATAGTGAATTTTGTGTCACCTTGATTGTGAATGTGTCTGTTTAAACTTTCTTCTTCCATTTTGGGTGTTTTTTCAAATTTGACTAAATGGCAGTGATTTTGCTTATCATTTACTTATTTGTGTTGAGATAGTCATCTATTTTATGGTTCTGTAATTCTATTTAAATTGGTTTTTAAAATTTTTTCTTCAATTATTACTGATAAAAAGAGTAGTCCGATGCACGAAGCATCCTGCATTGATGTAGGGTCCCTGGGATGGGCCGCACAACCTAGCCTAATGCATGTGACAATGGCTGATTCCATGGTCAAACCTGTGACCTATAGGTCACACGGAGACAACTTCACCATTGCTCTAAGAATCCCCATCCAATTGTAATAAAAAAAAAAATCAAGTGCGCTGTCTTTGTGAACTATCTGTAGTGTAAGATATGAAGTAAAGTTTTTCAATTTCTCGTCTAGAGGTTCAACTGTTTTTGGCTCCAAATATGAAGTGGAGTCTGGGGAAAGAGCCTTTGAGAACTCTAAGAATATTTTTGCAAAAGACAAAACTAACACCAATTCTCCCAAAATACGGACTATTTTATCCACCTGTAATTGTTCTCTGAAAATGAAGGCCATTCTCGTTGGAAAAAAAAAGTTTGTCTTCTAATCCAGACTAAAGAGGGGAGATGAGAACTGAAGCTTACTTGAATGCTCATAAACAAACAAGGAATTGGCTTCGGGATCGAACATCAATTGCAACAATTTGATAAAAAAAGATTTCCATCGCTTCTGTCATGCATTTCCAGTTACTGAAGTTGCTTTACTGTTTCATATGTTGCCTGATAAAATCATCATCAGTCAAGTGTTTACTCCGTGGTGTTTTTCTTCCGTTTATTTTATTTTCATTGTTTTGTTTCATGTGCTACGACCACTGTTTTTCTCCCTTTTTGACTTTCTTTTTTATCAATGCTTGCTGCTGTTTTCTATTTCTGGTCCTTTTAGATACCCAAGGGGGTTCAGCCGGGACAACTTGTGGTACTACGAGGCAAAGGTATCATAGCTTAAGTCAGAGTGACTTCTAATCTGTTTGATATGCTTCCTTCTGAGTGATCAGTCTTGTTGTCTGTCATACTTAGGTTTGCCAAAGAGTGGGTTTCTGGTGAACCATGGAGATCAATATGTGCGGTTCCGCATTGACTTTCCGACGTATGTTTTCTCTCTTGCATTTCCAGATCACCTTTATCCCAAATGATTACAGTTCATTAGACTCGTTAGAGAGGGAGGGGGAGGGGGGAAGGGGGAAGGGGGGAGGGGTAGGGAATTGATGATCTTAACAATTGCGTTGCTTGGAGGAAATAACAAATGTCTTTAATGGGTTTCTTAAGCTATTAAACTCAAGGATTCTACCTGAGCTGATATATATTAAGTCAAGCACCAAAATTAGCTAATCCTGCATCCTCATGGGAAAAAAGAGCAGGAAGAGATGATAAGTGACTTCAAAAAGGATCTGTGAACTGATGTACAAGAACAATTTGTACTAACTCATACAACCTTAAGTCATCGGAAGGGCGTGTTCATAAAGGTTATAAGTAATTTTTTATGGGGATCCTGAACATTCCCAAGGTAATTGCACCATTAATATCTTCGAGAGATTCCTTTGGGAAGTGTTGAACAGCTAATCTTTATTCAAAATGCTGCAGATGTTTTGAGATTGGGGATAGTAGGGATGACTCCTCTGAGCATTAAACAAAGTGGTGTTTAAAAGAATGAAATGGTCGCTAATGTGTAAAGTGAGAGGATGATAGCCCCGTTCTTAGAACCAGTGAGTTGAGTTAATCCTTGATCTGAGCTGGTCGGATAACTTGTATCACTACTAGTCGTTATTACTTTCCGAAAAGGTGTGCTGGCCTTCTATTGCATCACTTCGACCTCATCGATGACGCGTTGTCTTCTCATGACGTTGACCCTTTGAGATCAGGTCATTGTATCCTTTTGACGGTATGTGACAGTTTCCGAAGGCTTCATTTATGTTGACTTGGTCAACATGTAACGTGATACTTTTCGCCATACAAGTACATGTTAGTAATTTGCACTATCACTGTGTATAAGTTAACATGAGCGAGTTGTGAAGTACCGCACGTGTACTTAGTTAACAATTAAGGACCATGTTAGGGTGCCTATGAAATGCAATGGAAAGGAATCAAGTACTTTGTCACTTTTAACCATTTAATGATTTAAGAAGTAACTAAACCACACACCTGTCATTCGCTACATGCCAACAAGTTTTTGAGAAAGTAACGAAATGTATTGTAATATGAATCATTCTAAATAGAGCTTTTCCTATTTTGCTTCATGGCTATTGGCTAAAGACATACAGTGTGAGCCTCTCAAAATACAAGAGTTTAACTTTCATGCATCAATCAAGTCACATAAAAAATGGAAATTTTACATGCATGACATATCAAATATTTATACTATATTTATCATCTGTAGTTATACATTCAACAAATTTACCATTCGTAGTTATATTTGAATTATATATTAAATACATGAAATAAAATATTAATTGTTTTGAACTGAACAAGAGAAGAAAAAGCTCTAGTACTCGGTTGGTTAGAAGACATGTTTAGTTAGCGAAAATCTTGAGTTTGACTCTCAACACGAGCATTTTATTTTTCTGTATTTCTATATTTCGCCTTAATGAATTGTATTCGTTGCGCGAACGAATAAAGTTGATTGTATCCTTTGTATACACCCATGTATACAAATGATACAAGTTGTATACATTGTATACACCTTATACCTTGTATTTCGCCTTGGTTACGGTTGATACATATTGTATTTGTCGCGTGAATGAATACAATTACGCGAACATATACAGTTGATACAGGTTATATTCGTTGCTCAAACAAATACAATTGACATATGTTGTATTCGTTGTACGTTTGAATTCAAGTGATACAAGTTAGTAACAATTGAACAGTAGCTACGAATAGTTATTAGGCAAAATATATATAATTACTAGGCTCGAAAATTCCTCAAAAATAAACATGTTACGTATTGCACATCTACAATGTTGAATTAGAGTTATAGTATAAAAATTAATTGTATGTAGGTTATATCGAAAAGGGAATGCCAAAGGTTCTACAGAAAATAGGCTTGGCAATCTCCTTTTCGGTTAGGTAGGTTAGCGTGCACGTAGGTAATTGTAGGATAAGTGGAGAAGTCCCTAGTAGTAGAAATTCTTTGAGTAAAAGACGCACAACTGCTTTTCTATTTGGGTAACATGCAGCCAAATACTTAGTGATTCTAAATAGTTTCGAGCTCAGTGCTTTTCCTTTCCACCCACATGAGAAGATTTTGAGTGGATATAAGAGTAAAACACACTAGTCCTTTTTGGTGATATTTATAGTTCATGTATGTAATGATGTATTTCAACCACGAACAGATGTAAGGGTAATAATTGAGCAAGTTTTAGCTCTCATTTAAGTCTTTCCTTTGACCCCTTTGTAGTGTTCTTGTGCAATACACTGTCATTCTTACTCAACAAGGGAAGAAAAGTAAAGGAAACGGCAATTACTGCATCATCTGTGTAAAAGATAAATTATGAGTATATTGTTAGGATTTTATCCTGAATTTTTAATCTATTAGGAGGGAAAAAAAATTCTTCTCACAACAACAAAACAATAAAAATAAACACAATGTAGTCTTTTAGATAACTTTTTTGGGGAAGATTTTATTGTCTCAATAAGTTTTTTACTTTTATGTAATAGATTAATGTGGGTCGATTGACTAAACTATATGCCTAGTTTAGTATATTTTTATTTGTCGTCTGATTTATCGTTCACCAAGTTTTCATTGTTAGCTTCTGCATACTTATTTCAATCGCAAGATATATTCAGGTGGTTTGATTAACCGTGGGGCGGCCGAAGGTTTTGAGCAGATATAGTATAGAAGATAAAACATTTTGGCCACTAGTAACTTATGGTAACCTATTAAATAAAACTAATTGTGTAACTTAAAACTTCTTAACATTGAGAATTAAATAACATGGAATGATTAGAGTATTCAATCAATGTGGAAATAGTGGCAATTGCATTATAAATGGAAAATTGAGAGGTCGCAAACATAGCGAATGGAGGAAGGCGGCGGCTGTGGGGCTGCGGCAATTCTACTTTATTATCCCTTTCCAACTTCTCAAACACCACATATACTGCATTTAAATTACTAGCAACAAGTTAAAAAAATGTACCACTTTTAACTTTAATAAAGAGTTGCTGTAGGGGCGTGGTCACAAAAAGTTTGTGGCCGGTGCACAATGGAACCAACTACTTCTCCCAAATCAATTAGTTCTATCACCTTTAGAAATTTGTCCAAAATATTCTAATACGTCTCACTTAATGCAATGCATCTCTGAAGTTGATTTGCGAAAATCAACTAAAAAAGTTCCTTTGTTAATTTGCCATCTCCTTTTTTAAGGTATTTTTCTCGGGTCTATTGGAAAATAGCGTATTTACCTTCACAAATCACAACGTAGGGGTAAAGTCAGCTTTGTTGGGTCACACTGGATATGTTGTTGTTGTTGCTGTTTTGAAGGTCATGTGCTTATAAGTATGTGTCAAAAATTAGGGATTCTTTGTGCAGCGGTGGAGGCAGGAAGAAAACAATTAGAAAGGTTGTAGCTAGTGGGAATAGAACCAATAACCTTCCAAAGGTTTTGAACCCCTTAATCACTAAAATATATTTTTGGGCTGTGTGAAAGAAATTCAAAACATAATATATAGAGGTAAACAAATAAATTTTACTAATTTTTCGGCAAAGATGGTCGGATAAACACCCTCGCCCCCTAAATCTGCCCGTCTTCACGTTAAAAGCGATTCAGTTGATTACCTTTCGCAATGATAGAGCATGATGATTAGGATTTGGTGCTTCCATCCTTCTACCATTTGATGCAACTGATATTTCACAATTTATCTAAAACTTTACCCACACCCAATGTTTGAATCAAACCAATAAACACATGAGATGTGTGAATTACATAAGGATTTAATACCTACCTGTGGTCAATTAACATGTGGTCGCACTTATTTTGTAGCTTTTAAGATTAACTAGATGATGTACCCGTGCGATGCACGAGCCCAATTATTGCTTTTTTTTTTGCTTCTTCTTATTTTCATCCTTTTAATATTTCTTAGTCTATTGTTAATTACACACTTACTACGCATTTAGGGAAAGAAGAAAGAAAATAGGCTTTTGTGTAATAACGTATAGAACCACGGTTACATGTGTTGTTATTTATCTTTTGAATTATGTGCATTTTAATTTTTCTGAAATCGTATTACTATACCAATCACTTTGAAACACTTGTCGAATTTAATTCTTTATTATAGAGTGATTATATAATAATTCAAGTAGAATTTAAATTAATTCTACATAGGATCTTTTTTATATTAAAAAAATTTGCATCACTAATCCTTAAATTAAATTATTATTAAATACTAATTAAAAAGTCAGTTGAAAAATAAGTCATCATGTGTTTTTCTCATTTTTTAAATTGAATGATATATAGTTTTATTCTTTTAGTATTTTCAGTGTGTTAATGTATTATTTTTTTCCTTTTGTACTAATCAAAATTTAAATAATAAAAATATTAATATTATTTCCAAATAGTTGATGAAAAGGCTTTTTTTTGTTCTTTAAAATAATAATCGTAATTTTTAATTATTAAGAATTTTAACAGGAAAATTTGTGTTTCTTTCTAGTTGAATGACGAAATATTATAAATAAATTAATATCTCGATCACTCTAAAAACTAATTAAATTGACCATAAATTGAGATATTACAATTTTTTCTAGTTTTATTTTATATGATTGAGATGCTATTTATGGTATAATGCAATTTTTATCACTATAGTAGTATGTGTTGAGACTATTTTAAAAATAATTAATTGTATATTTATGTATTTTGAAATTTATATAATGTTGAATTCTTATTGAATAGAGTATGTACTAAACTAACTTTGATCATAGAGGGAGAAGTATAATCCGGTATGACGATACTTCTCATACTTCCTAATATATAACGATTTTTAAGAGAAAACAATTTCACAAGTTAATTATCGTAATTTTTACTTTAAATAATCCCAACTCATATTTTAGGGAGGGAGTACTTATTATACAATTTGAACAAATTTTTTATTTCTATAATAAAAAAGGGGACTTGAAACTATATTTTATTCTTAAATTTTTTTCCCGAATATTATGAAGTATTCCAATGGAAATTGCAATTTAATGAGAACTTTGTATAAAATAATATCAATTGATAATGATATAATAATATTTGAATGTAAATCTATATATATTATCACTAATTCTTTTTTAATAAAATTTTCTTTACCTGGAATAGTTAATAAATAACATAATATTTCTTGAGAAGATAATAGAATTGTCATACATATATATATGTGATCTTAGTGAACATTTAAATTATAAAATTATAAAAAAAAAAATTCTAGTTAAAAGTACTTATTACAAAAAAAAAAATAGTAACAATAAGTAATGCATTTAATAAAGATAGTGAAGGTTGAATGGAAAGTGAGGTCCACCTCAAGAATTTAATAGCTTATGGGCACATTAGTTTTGGATTTTTATTAAGAGCCACAACCAAACTTTTAAGCCTAGTATACAACAAATAATGCATTAATATATTTAAAATTACTATTATACCCTTGGTCAACCTCCCCTTCTCTCTTCTATATAATATATAAATAAATGAACCATAAACTAGCAATATCTATTGTCACGTATGAAAGTGTTTGGGCAGTCGAACTGTACATTGAATGCATCTACAGATTTATAATCACCTGCTCTTTCCTTTATTATTATTATTACTAGTTTTAGGGTACGCGTGTATCCATATCAATAAATACATAATTGTAAAAATATCGAATTTGTTTAAATTATATAAACTTATAAAATAAAAGTAAAAAAAAAAATCCTGAAATGATAATTGTTCCCATGTTGCTATCTCAAAAAATGAAGAATCTTTTGACAAAAAAAAAATAATATGAAGAATCTTATCTCATAAAAATTTACAAATGCCTTATTGATTTATGAGGACTTATGATGAAATATCTTTTGAAAATTATTGTTATTTATCTGACCTAATACTGAACACAAAACATAAAATACGTTTATCATAATTATTATAGATTTGTCAAGTAACATAATTAAATTTTTTTGTAGTCTTTTAAGAATTTGAGAATGAAAAGGTTGGCAGTATACACCCTACATGATTGGTAATGACAATGTAAAGTTTTAACAAATGACTAATCTTGAATAAATTTTAATACAAATAACTTAATATAAAAGAAGTATATAACCATTGTCATTTTTTACCAAATGCAAGAAAGAAAAGAAAATGAAATGACAACTCATTTATAATACATTTTGTTTTCTACTATTTTATCCTTATTGCTTCAAATCTATATTTTTACCAATTTGACTTTTAAAATTATACTATAATTGATTCTGCTTTAGTTTTTATTTCTCTCACCGCTAGTGCGTTTGTTATGAAAATAAATTTATGTACCTTAAGAGTATTTTAACTTGTCAAATAATTTTACTTATATGATAAATTTGGAAAAAAAATTAAACTGAATTCTTTTGCTAATTAATTAATTCAAAGATTTAATTATTTGCTCTCAATATTAAGGAAGTAATTTATTCTTTTTGTTAATTCAACTCCTTAAGAATATTCAATAGTAATTGTAACTTCATGCAATAAGAATTCTATTTTCAATAAGCAAATCGTATGTAAGCTTTGGATCTTTTGTGTTATTAAGATCATCGTGCTTTTGACTTGTATAATTTAGCTAACTTGTAGTAGTTTCTAACTCGACATTTCAGAAGAGGGAGGAACATTTGGTCACCTTCAAAAGTTCGGCGGCGAAGACTCAGATCGATTACCTCCGTAGAGGTCTGTGCAGGGACTGCAAGGTTATTCCGGGAGAATCCCTTTGTACCCTTCATAGACTCTTAGTGATGGATGTCGGACTATGGGTGAAGAAGAAGCAGAGGGGTGCTCGGGGCCAACCGCGAATTAGATGGGGTGCTCTGACTAAAGAGAAAGCCCAGGAGCTGGAGAGAAGGTTAGTTGATGGTGGAGCTTGGAGAAGTTCTGGGGTAGCAGACGCAATGTGGTCAGAGACGGCGAATCTGGTTAGGGAGGCAGCGCGGGATGTGCTTGGGGTAGCCAAAGGCTATCTAGGCAAACATCAAGGCGATTGGTGGTGGAACGATGTAGTGCGAGAAAAAGTAGAGGTGAAGAAAGCAGCCTTTGCGAAGTTGGCAGGGAGCACAAGCGAGGAAGAAAGGCGGGTGAACGGAGAGAGCTATAAGGTGGCAAGGAAGGAAGCGAAACTGGCAGTCACAGAAGCTAAAAACGCGGCTTTTGGTCGCATGTACGAGGAATTAGGGGAGAAAGGCGGGGACAAGAAGCTATTCCGGTAAGCCAAAGTAAGAGAAAAGAAGGCGCGAGACCTAGAACAAGTTAGGTGCATCAAGGATGAGGATGGTAGAGTCTTGATGGGGGAGTCTCAAGTCAAACAGAGATGGCAGGCGTACTTCCGAGACCTTCTCAACGAGGAGGGGGACCAAAGCATAGAACTAGGGGAGTTGGGGCATTCAGAGCGCCATAGAGACCTAGGGTACCGCAGGCGCATTAGGGTGGAAGAGGTCGTGGGGCTTTGCGTAGGATGAGTAAAGTTCGAGCGACCGGGCCAGACGAAATCCCGGTGGAGTTCTGGAAATGCATGGGAAAGCCAGGAGTAGAATGGCTCACCAGGTTGTTCAATGCGATCTCCAGGTCCAAAAGGATGCGGAGGAGTGGAGGTGGAGTACAGTGGTGCCCTTGTATAAGAACAAATGGGATATCGAGTGTTGCAACAACTATAGGGGTATCAAATTAATAAGCCTCACCATCAATTATTACCAATATATCTTGAGGGGTGAGGGAGTCGACATTTATTTCCGTGAACCAGTTCGGTTTTATGCCGGGCCGGTCCACTACAGAAGCTATCCACCTTGTTAGGAGATTGGTGGAACGGTTCAGGGATATGAAGAAGGACCTGCACATGGTGTTTATCGACTTGGAGAAGGCGTATGACAAGGTCCCTAGGGAGGTACGCTAAGTACGTACCGGAAGCCTACATCAGAGTAATCAAGGACATGTACGATGGAGCTAAGTCTAGGGTCAGGACAGTGGGTGGTGACTCGGACCATTTTCCGGTAGTTATGGGGCTCCATCAAGGATCTGCGCTTAGCCCCCTCTTGTTCGCCTTGGTGATGGATGCTTTGACACGGCATATTCAAGGGGATGTGCCTTGGTGTATGCTATTTGCTGACGACATAGTGTTGGTAGACGAGACGAGGGTCGGTGTTAACGAGAGGCTAGAGGTATGGAGACAGACTCTCGAGTCTAAGGGGTTCAAACTAAGCAGGTCTAAGACAGTATCCGGAGTGCAAGTTTAGCGCCGAGCCGAGCGAAGTGGGAGGGAGCGTGATGATTGGATCTTAGGCCATAGCCAAGAAGGATAGTTGCAGATACCTTGGATCGGTGATCCAGTGGGACGGGGAGATAGACGGGGATGTCACTCACCGTATAGCGGCGGGATGGTCGAAGTGGAGGCTTGCATCAGGAGTCTTGTGTGATAAGAAAGTGCCACATAAACTCAAGAGGAAGTTTTATAGAGCTGTGGTTAGACCTGCCATCTTGTATGGGACGGAGTGTTGGCCGGTGAAGAAATCTCATGTTCAGAGGATGATGGTTGCGGAGATGAGGATGCTTAGGTGGATGTGCGGGCTCACCAAGTTAGATAAGATTAGGAACGAAGTTATTCGGGAGAAGGTGGGGGTGGCCCCAGTGGATGAGAAGATGCGAGAGGCGAGACTTCGGTGGTTCGGGCATGTGCGGAGGAGAAGCCCCGATGCCCCGGTGAGGAGTTGTGAGCGGCTAGCGGTGGTCGGTGTGAGGCGAGGCAGAGGGAGGCCTAAGAGATACTGGGGAGAGGTAATTAGGCAAGACTTGGCCAGTATGCGGATTTCCGAGGACATGGCCCTTGATAGAAAAGTTTGGAGGTCTAGTATCAGGGTTGTAGGATAGGGGCTTTTAGAGTTTTCGTACTCCTTTCCGGGGTGGGTGAGGCGCGGTAGGGCCACCCATAGAGGATTAGTTTGCTTTCTCTTGTGGAAGTCATTTCTGTTTGCTACTGTTTTAATATGATTGCATGTCGATTTATTTATGGTACATATGTCTCTTATGTTTAGTTAATTATTTATGTGATGTATGCTGGTGTAACTAATGTTGCTTTTGTTTTTGTTTTTTGTTTGCCTTTCTTTTCCCTGCGCCGAGGGTCGATTGGAAACGGCCTCTCTGCCCTTTTGGATAGAGGTAAGGCCTGTCTACATATTACCCTCCCCAGACCCCACTTTGTGGGAATATACTGGGTTGTTGTTGTTGTTGTTGTAGTAGTTTCTAACATTTATATAAGGTAAAACTCTTAATTGGTTTTGAAGGACTAAATATTAGGATTTTCTACCTAGTTCAATAAGGAAAAGTTAAATAAAATTTTTTTTAATTGAATTATTATCATTATTCTTATTAATTAATTTATTTATTTTGCTTTTTTGGGCGAAATTGTTATTTGAATTTGAACCAACCTGGTGTCAGTAGTTACTAGGTGTTGGTAATATCGAGGTATTGATAGATATGAGTTAAGGTATACCTCCACTATAGCCCTCATTATGGAATTAGGCATTAGTTGTCTACTTGAATGGTTTTGCATGTAGTATTCTTTCTTTTAATGAATGTCCAAAGTCAGGACTTCCATCATGGCTCAATCAGGTGTAAAATATCATTATCATCCCTTTTCCTAATGTATCGACATCTATCTTAAATATTGTTGTAAAGCTGCTTTAAACTTATTTATATCTTTCTCCCTTACAAAAATTTAGAAGAAATTTGTACGACCTCTAGTAGAAAAAAGGAAAGGAACATAAGAGTGAACTTTTGTTTACTGAGGAAAAAAACTGCCACCTCTAGTTGAAAGAACAGAATCACCTCTCCAAAGCCTGAAAAGGGAAGATATCATAATGAACTCTTATTTTTTCCGGAACCAGTAAGATCTGCCTATGTTATAGCTGCAATTCAAGCTCATGACACGTATTGCCCGCTTTGGTCCAGCAAACATCATGGATTTGTCCATTGGGCTAACCCACATCGACCGGAAAGCACGCTTACCATGAGAACTTATGATTCGTCTTACTCTTATATAGCACTTAATTTTCTTCTTACTTTTTGATGTGAGATTAGCATGATGTGTCATATTCACCTCTCCTTTCGGAAGCTTGCTACTGATAAGTCTATATTTTCTTCTCTTTGATCCACCCTCCCTCATGGGTGTCACATACACCCCCTTGGGAGCTTGGCATGCTCGCAGAGGTTTGCCCCACAATCATACCAAGTTCGACTCTGGTAGCATAAGCTCGTATATCATGTGAACTCATGTTGTCTTATATAACATTTCACTCTCCTCTACCTTTTCGGTGTGAGATTTGCCCAAGGTGTCATATGTACTCCTTGAACAGAAGCGTAGGAGCCTGTCAATCCTTCTTCTTGACCCATCCTAATCAGCTCGCCCGTCAACATGGGCATCACAGTTTGTTAGTGCTTTTGCTAGTTTGCTGCCACTATCCAAAATATGTGACTTAGCTTGACTTTTGTGGTTGTTACGGTTAGAAGGTTATAATTGATTATTACGCATAGTGTGTTAGAGATGTACTTAAATGATTGTTCTAAGAGTGGAAATGTGAAGTAAGTTAGTTGAGAATATGTATATTAATATTATAGTTTGAATTGTTAAGAAAGTTTTCCATTTAAAGAAAGAGATTTAAAATTAAGGTATGAATAAGCAAGGAAGCGAAGTAGGTCATGTATTATGGGATGAAAGGAGTATCTTATCAGATGAAATGCTTCTGACCAGACAGTTTCCATTTATTTCTCTATTTTTCTGTTGCTCATCTGGAACTTCCGCAAGATTTTGCTGCACGGACAAAAATTCAAGGATGCTTTTTAGCTTGGTTATCATTGTTTTTTTTGTTTGTAGAGTGTTGAATGAACGGCAGCGTGCTATAATGGAAGAATTTGCACAGGAGGAAATTGTTAATGGAGATTACACGGATGGAGAAGTAAATTTGTGAGTTTCCCCTTTTCTTTTAATTTGCTTGCAACTTAAAATTTAAGAACTGGAAATTTTGTGCTATCTTTGATGCATGTGGATATCTCTATATGATTTTTGAGTTGTTCACCTCAATACATACTCTTAAAAGTCAATTGTAATGAGTTTTATTAAGTTATTTTTCTAGCCAAAAAAAGACCTAGATAATGGGGTATAGCTTTCTCTCCCATTGTTATACTATACAGTAGATACATGATCGAAATTAGTTGATAGGCAACACTGAATGCTGTGACCTGCCGATTTCTGCTACTCATTGAACTTCGCTAACCATATCAGGTTGGGATAGCTCTTCCTTTTTTCTTTCTTGAGGGTGTGGGGTTTCTTTTTTTTTTTTTTTTTTGGTGGGGGGGGGGGGGGGGGGGGGGGAGTGTCTCAGAGTTCAGAAATGTCCACATATGCTCCCTTATCATGAATGTTTATACTTTCTGTATGAATACTGGAGCGTTGTCACATTATTATCTAACGGGCGTAGTGCTTTAGTATTTTTTTGCTGAATAGTCTACATCTATAGCCACCATTCTGAATGTGGTGAACATTCTGGTAATGGATAACAGGCTTTACCAGCAGCTCTCTACTGGTTGAACTTACAGGTGGCAGCAGTTGTTTGAACGTGTATCGAGCCCGAAGTTTGTGGTTGAATTGTCACTCTTTATATTGGTTTTTCTGTTATTAACCAAAACAACCTGATTGGAGGTGTCAGCTGTCTCCGGCAGATGGTTGATATGCTACAAGAATCCATGGTGCAGCTGCTACATGCTATTAACATCATATTGACACCAGAGTTTACTAGTCACTGTTTTTCAATCAGATCTGGAGAGATCTTCCCACAATGGAATGAAAGTTACCAAGTGTCTCCCATTGTGGCAGCAATATCACCTACACATTGTAGGGCTAATTATTTTTCACTCCTCGCTGAGAGGTCAGATTGCATAGTGTTTAACATGCCTTTATACAACAACAACTACCCAGTATAGTCCCACAGTGTGGGGTCTGGGAATAACATGCCTTTATAGTTCTCAATAAAAAAGAAAGTGCCTATTTTATCCAAGGCCTTTGAAGAGACAGTTGAGTATCGGCATATGGTTACAAGCACCCCCTGTATTTCTACATATATTAAATGTAGAGCCAGACCAAGGTTGTGATGTAGACAGCCTACCTTAACGCCTTGCATTAGTGGCTGCAAATTTTAGCATTGTATTCCTTTGTCCCTTATTTTTCTTTGGACATAGCAAAGTTCCAGTGGTAGTCTAAACGTGTATATGTTTGTTGTGGAAGCGCTGTGTAGAGAAGGAAATGCTCATAGGGTTCTCCTTCCTTTATGTTGAGCAATAAATAATTCACATTATTGTTTGGACACTGTTACTCTCTCTCTCTCTCTCTCTCTCTCTCTCTCTAACTAACTAAAATGAAAATCATAGTTAAGCTCATTACCATGATCTTATGTTAATTATTATCGTCTGCTGTACTTTCTAGTCTGTAACCGTTAGCACATTTGTGGTGCTTTTATGAATTATATGCACTAATGAAAAAACACAGTTTTTTCTGTTTCTTTGTCTTGAATCTCTATTTGCTTTAAGCAGGTACAAGTCTTTTCTTAAGCAAATAAAGGTTATCCTGAAGCTTTATGAAGGGATTTCCTCCCATTAATCTTAATTAAGGATGTTTCCATTTTACTGTGTATGGTAATGCCAAATGCACAAAGCAGCGAGTCCCCAGTCTCCATTTGGCATAAAAGTTTTGTTAAAAGCAAGTGGGATCAGCTCAGTGCTCAGTGCTAAATCCTCTAGTTTTTGCTTCTGCTATAAATAGTTTGGGGAATGGTGAAAGGTGTAGGAAATTGTTAGACCAAAAGCAAAGAGAGCGAAGGAGAAACAATTGACTTCCTTGCTTGCGATACTGGATACAATCACGCATGCATAAATATGATACTTGTTGAATTCAATTGATTTCAATGAGTAACATTTTTATGTGTTCAAACCACGTGCCTCTTTTATGTGTAGTCACCAAAGATGAATTTGCTCGAGTAAACTAGCTTTAAAATTTATTTTCAAATTGACACATGATCAAACTACATCTTCTTTTCCTATGACGCACCTCAAAGTCCAAGAGTGTTTGTTACGAAGAAAAATATTTTTTAATTTTTTTATATTTGGTTGACTTAAATGTTTTGAAAAATATTTTCCTTATGAACTCATTTTCTTCCAAATGGAGAAAAAAATTTCTTTATCAAGAGAAGGGAAAACATTTTTCAAAAACTTCTTCTCAACCTTCCTCACTCTTACCAACACACCCCACCCCCTCTCTAAAAAAGGATTTTTTTTTATTTTCAATCTTTCCATTATACAGCGGTGCCTAGTATGTACCAAGACTAACTTCGGTGGAGTGGTGACGAGGGACAGTCAAGACACTTTGGTCTAATAAATTGAACATGACATAATAATAAATTAAAATATTAAAAAAAACAAAGTAATACCAACTGCAGGGAGAAAGCAAACTACCGGCGGTAGAGACAAATAAAGGGAAACACAGATGGTAACGTAAGATAACCAAGTAAATTAATATCGATATTGATGGGACACAGACAAGTAAAAATGTGCTCAAATAAGGAAGGCGGTGTTAACTCAATTAGGCACATCATTTCTGATACACAATTTCAACCATCTCAAACTCGATGTCTCGGATCATAACCTCAATTTCCAAACCTTTAACACACATGACACCTTATGCCCACATATTTCTATCTCACTTTGCACAACACCATTTTCATGCTACTCAGTACACAACGTCTATAACAAATGTACTTAAGATGTTCAAGGAGTCTCATTTGTATAACATAAAGTAATTTACAGTTTCTAAACGAATTAGGAAATCAACGAGAAAAGATAAATTTTTAGAAATCATTTGAATAAAGAAAATACCCTTTACAAATAACATACAACATCGAATAAATTATTGCCTTTAATATAGGATTTATTAATTTGAAACTTAGTAGAAATTCCTTTTTAAGTAAGATTCAATATATCGGGTTAAGGTAATTCAATTGAGAAACTAATTGCAATAAACCATAACAATTATAGGAATTTGAATTACTAAAATGTGTATATATATACAGCGAGTTTAAATTTAAAAGTCGTATATAGCAGCATAATACTAAATTTATTATTTTAAATCACTATATTACTAATAACTTATCAGGACATGAGGATATGATTCAACATAGTAAATTTACTTTAAAAATTAATTCACCAGAGTAATAATTTCAGGAAAAGAATTCAAGGAACAATGGCAAATCAATAATGTCAATAACTCGATCCTCAAAGCTCAGTGAAACTCGAAATACAAATTATCAAAGTCTTGAACAAATGAACTAGGGCCTTATTAGTATCCAGCTATAATCAATCCCTAAATAAAATATAAAACCATCGAATAACTTGCATAGTCAAAGAGGAATAAATAAGCATATATATTGATGCGGCGCGCATCCCGATCCCACAAATCCTCCCTTATTCCTCCGTAATAATTACAATAAAAACAAATAGTATATATATGTTCCGGGTGCAACCTTATCCCACCAATCCTCCCTTATTCCTCCTTAGTAATTATATGTGTTGCGGTGCGCAATCCGATCCCACTAGTCCACCCTTATCGCTCATTAATATATTAACCTTATTTTTTATGTTGCAGCGTGCAACCCGATCCCACATGTCTGCCTTTATTACTCCTTTTACGGCGTTTAACCCAATCCTACCAGACAATATCAATTCACCCTCCTCCGGAATATATCACCGTTCTTCCTCCTATTACAGCATGCAAATTGATCCCATCAAACAATAGCGGAAATCAATTACAACAACAAATCAATAACTCAATTACAAGAATTTCTACTACCAAGAGTATGAGTACACGACATCAAGAGCATCACGTAACAATCAAAGGAATACAACAACCTTTACAAGGGCAACGAAACATGTAAGGCACATGGTAACTTCACCGGCAACCACAACAACTGGACATGTAGCATATTTGCACAATGTCATAGAGGAACTCACAATTAAGAACTATCGAGATAATAAGAAAGGCAATCACTTCAGCTAAGTCAAATAAGAGTCAAGTAACAAATAAGGAGTACAAATGAGCTGACAAAATCGTACAGAGCATGTAGAAGTAAAACTAGCAAATAGGAAACCCAATTATATCAGAAAACTTCCCACTTAATGAACATAAAGATCTAAGAACCGTAAAGATAAATTTTTCACAAATAAGTCCGAGCACACACTCGTCACCTTGCATGCACGGGCTACAATTAACATAGAGGACTCAAATCCTAAAGAGGAGTCACCCACACAATGTTAGGCAAGAAAATTATCTCAATCCGGCCAATTCAACACTCAATTTAGATTTTTCTTTTCCAATTCATGAACGCTCAGCTCAATCTAGCCAAAAATGACTTAAACATCAAACAATGCAAGAGATAATAATTTTAATTAACAAGGCTATGATTCTTATACAATTTGCAAAAAGTGAACTCCCCGGGCCCACACCTTGGAACCCAACAAAATTCATAAAAACTAAATACCCATTCTGATACGAGTTCACCCATACAAAAATTATCTAATTCCGATATCATTTGATCCCTCAAATCATCATTTTACATATTTGAAAGATTTTATAATTTTTCACGAATTTTCCTTTAGATTCTCTTGAATTTGATGTTAAATATAAGATATAATCACAAAATATAGTTGAAAATTGATTAAAGATGCTTACCCAATATTTTGTATGAAAATTCCCTCTCAAAATCGCCTCACCTTGAAGTTAGGGTTCAAAAATATGAAAAATGAAGCAAAAACTATAACCTCATCGCAAATGTGAACAATGCCCAGCCGCCCAGGCATCGCAAATGCGAGGATTCTTCGCAAATGCGATGGCCGCATTTGCGACCAGAACATCGCAAATGTGAAGAAACCAGAACTAGAAACATCAAATTCATGAAAACTATTCCGAAATGGCTCCGAAACTCACCAGAGCCATCGGGGCTCCAAACCAAGTACCTACACAAGTTTGAACACATAACAAAAACTCTCTTGCGCGATAGGAACACCAACATAACCTCTAGAACCACGAATCAGATGCCAAAACGCATGAAAATCACTAAGAACTTCAAGAACTTCTAGAATTGCAACCAAATATCCGAACTATATCAAATCAATACCAAATTTTGCAAGCAAATCCCAAATGACATAACAGAGTTTTCCAACATTCAAAATTACATTCCGATCTCGATAACACAAAAGTAAACTATAGGTCAAACTTTTTCATTTTTCAAACTTCAACTTTTTCCAACTTTCGTCGAAATACCTCAAATTTCCCTACGGGCCTCCAAATCCGAAATCGGACGCACGCCTAAGTCCAAAATCACCATACGAAGCTACAAACATCATCCAAAACTCATTCCGGATTTGTTTACTCAAAAGTCAAATTCTGGTCAAATTCTTACCGCTTAAGCTTCCAAAACTAGATTCCTTCTTGCAATTCGACTCTGATTCATCTAGAAATAAAATCCAACCATGAACGCAAGTCGATACATATAATATGAAGCTTCTCGTGACGTCAAACTATCGAATCGGATGCAATTGCTCAAAATGACCAGTTGGGTATTTACATCCTCCCCCACTTAAATATACGTTCGTACTCGAACGTGTCCGTAGTCGTTCTAAAGCCATCGAACCACTGCATGAGCTCACCATACATACACCCGGAGGTCATTCCCTATACTCAAACCTATGTAGGACTGATTATGCAACTTAACTGAAGGTCTCACCTCATTCTTAGTCCATAACCTTAGGAAAGAACCCCAAAATCAACATCTGGAATTCATCATAGGATGGGAGTTCCACATCTTCACATTGTATAATCCTAAACAAGCTGAATCGAGCCAAAAATTCCAATCCAGGATACAATCACATGATGTTCCACACAACTCAAATGCCCGAAGCAATTCCCTCTGACCACCATAGCTACTCAAATAACATCCTGGATGCTCGCAATACACTTCACATCGAATATAATCTTTTTAGAACCTCTACAACACTAACCATGATAAAGAAACATGCAAAAATTCATAGCTTCCCATGAATTCAACAAGTCAAAAAGCTTTTTCGCCCGCCAAGGGCCATTGCCCAAATCTTAGCAAAAACACCCTCACACTTCTAAACGCTCCTCACCCCTAATACCATAGTACTAATCCCAGGTCTAAAAAACTAATGTCAGCCAATACAAGCAGCCTAACTAACAACTCAACACGGAACCACACGGATTCTCTCACCGTAGAGTTCATGCACCAAACCAACAATAACTCAATTATGCAGCACAAATAAAAGGAAAGCGGGGTAGAAGAATTATCCAACAAGTACAACATGTGCAACAACAAAAGTATAGTTTTCATCAAATCATCCTACGGAGGGAAAACAGAACACCAATTAAACACAAGGAAATTGTATCCCACATAACATCCGCTACGGCATGAGCCCGCTCCCAAATACTCTTCAGGCCAAAATGTTTGGGTTGACTGATCATACGAATATTGATATCAAGCACAACAGGGTGTACAAGTATAACAATTGGAAAATGAATAGAAATAAATAAATAAACATGGAATAAAACAAGCACGACCAAGGTGCAATGAGCGAATCAACATCACAAAGGCTATCTCGCCCACACCGCCATAAGGCCTGAACGAAATTGCAACATTCATGGAGAATAATGATACAACCTCACAGCCCATCATAACATATGCGAGTAGAGCATAACATGGGCCAGGGGAACAAATAATATCCATCCTGCTCGGTAACATATCCGTGATAACAATCTCACAAGAGCACCCAAACTTGACCTCATACAGAATATATATCCTCGTTGAGCTTCCAAATAGCCCCCAACAAACCTGATCCTTCCCAATTAGGTAAATATTGTTCAAAAATCCACAACAACCTATTGATAATGTATGCTATTAATTATCACATTCTCAACATTTCTTCACAATCCACTAACAGGAAATAGTCCATGTATGGGGAAATCTAGCCCCAAAACCCTAGGAACACTAAAATTTCCATACCCGAACTCAACTACGAAAATCAAATGGCCGATACATCACTCACATCCCATCATCATGTCTAAGCACCCGTATAGAAGTTCTGGCCGTGTAACAAAATCTGAACCTCTTCCTGTTATAAATTGATTGATAAACAATTCTCACCAAATAAAAAATTCAATTGGATTTGGGGCACAAAATATCAAAGGAAAATCCAGTTATTCCTATGGAAAATATTACTCATGTCTCCCTACTAGAGAGTACCTTGGAAAAATTGGTATTAACATCGGCACAAACTGCCCCATATGCAAGAACATAAATGAATTCATAATACACGTCTTTTGGGAATGCACGGTGGCTTAAACCTTTTGGCAAACCATGGGAGAAACAATCAAATGGATAATGAATACTGGGTAGATTTTTTATGTACTAGGAATCCTAAATAAACAACAAATTCATCACTCGGGAAGAAACTTTTCCATTTGTATTTTGGGCGATTTGGCGAAACAGAAATGAAAACAACGTGAACAATACTAGCAACCATATCAACACAACGAACGTTATCAATCAAGCAATTGAATACCACTTGTTAACATCCAAGCCTACTACTAATAATATAAAAGTCAAGCTTAAAGTAAAGTGGCAGGCTTCTCCAAGGAATTAGTATAAGCTCAATTCTGATGGAGCCTTCAACAATAGCTGTTTACAAGGAGGTGTCAGTGGAATAATACGCAACAACAAAGGCGAATGAATACTGGGCTACTACGAGAAGTATCCCACAATACCACCTATCCAGGCAAAACTCCAAACACTATGGCATGTACTTCAAATAATTATCAAGGAAAACATTTCCGGTTGAAATTGATACAGATGTCATAGAGGTCATACGCTTCCTTTGTGAGGATTATCCAACTTATAATGATTCAATTCGTGAATGTAGGTGGTTAATGGAGAAGGCAATGAATAAAGGGGAGATCACAAGGAAGCATAGCATTTGTGAAGGGAATATGGTGGCACACTTGGCAAAAGAAGCTCTAATGGCTACTAATTATAATAAAACTTGTTACTTTGTTTTAACTCATACCTTCACAATGGATGCCTATTGCAAGGATCAGGATGGATATGTATGTTAGATCATGTTCTATGAATGTATATAGCAGCCTGGCGATATTAGGCAATGAATGTGCTTTAGAACGCATTTCTCTAGTATGTACTAAAGACAGTGCTATGGGTCTCGTATCCTAGCTTGCTACTGTTATTATTATTATTATTATTATTATTATTATTATTATTATTATTATTATTATTATTATTATTATTATTATTATAAGTATAGTTTCCCTAAATAAATAAAAAATTAATAGTATATGTTTTAACACATTTAATGAAGGGGTTGAAATGGACAAGATTTCAGACATCGAGGATTAAACTGGATTTTCAAAAAACAACTGATTTCCGCTAAAACACATCCCAAAACCCAAACAAAACACTCAAAAGGAAACAAGTATCCTATTCACAACATCGGAAGTGAAAGTAGGGAAGTTCAAAAAATGCTATTCAAGATAGTTGGCTTCAATATTTCAAGATTTAAATGGTACGAAACACCCTTTTCTCTCTTTATTCCATTTCTGTTGTTTGTACAATCTCTTCACTCCTGAAAAATGGAAATTAAGTACATTTTTTTGGCAGCTCATGGACATGGAGATATGTGTTGTCACAATCATGGTCAAGCTCAACCAACAAAACGACGCTGTTTGACAGAAGTTACCCCAGTGGGTTTGATCTAAAAAAACGAATTTTGAAGGTGGTTTATTCAAGTGTGAACACGGCGAGGAGTGTGCTTCAGAATTGGGTGGATGAAGGCCATAAAGTTTCTGTACCCGAGCTCAGGTTTATTACCCGGCAGCTTGTGAAACGACGTCATTTCAAACCCGCTCTGGAGGTCTTCTCTTCACTCATAAATCGTTTTTTAATTAAATAAAATTGTAGAATTTCGTGTGCTTGGTGCTTGATTATGTGATGATTTTTAGTGAGGTTACTTAAGTTAATAATCTGAGTAACATATACTCTCGAGAGTCAAACTTCAATTTGGTCATAGAAATGTCCCACTAATATGTACAAAAGAATTTTCTACTTGTTTGCTTACAATTGTATATACAATTATATACTGCTAGTATTTTGCTTTATATACTTGATAGAGGAGTACTGGTAAGGATTTGGCGTTAACTGTTAATTGCAAAACCTTTTCTTTTGAAATCTCTTCTCTCCTTTGATCTGAGTGTCCATGTAATGAAGCAAGATACATCAAGACCATAATTTATATCTTTATTTTTCTTCATTTGCAGATACTTAACTGGATGGAAACTCAACACAGATCTCACATGTTAGCTTCCGATTACGCCATGAAATTGGAATTAACTGTTAAAGAACATGGTAGCGCAGAAGCTGAAAGATATTTTGACAATTTGACAAGCACTTTTTTACGGAAAGCTGCTTCCGTCCCTCTTCTTCGTTGTTATGTTAAAGAAAGGTCCACTGAGAAGGCTGAAGCTTTCATGCTAAAGATAAACAGGTTGGGACTTGCTCTGAGCCCTCATCTTTTTAATGAGATGATGAAACTTTATATGGCTACATCTCAGTACCAGAAAGTACTATCTGTCATTTTGCAAATGAAACAAAACCGAATATCCTTAAATGTTCTCTCATATAATTTCTGGATGGACGCATGTGGGGAGCTCTCTGGGGTCGAATCAGCAGAGATGGTATACAAAGAAATGCAGAGCAACCAAAATGTAGAAGTGGGATGGACCTCTTTATCTACGTTAGCGAATATTTATATGAAAGCAGGACTGACGGACAAGGCAATTTTGGCCCTAAAAATTGCTGAAAAGAAAATATCCAAAAGTACTCACCGTCCTTACTTCTTTCTCATTACGCAGTATGCGTCCTTGAATAACAAAGATGGAGTACTTCGGGTCTGGGAAGCTTCTAAAGCAGTAAATTCTCAAATGACCTGTGCTAATTACATGTGTATCTTGTCATCTTTTGTGAAGCTTGGTGACATGAGACAAGCCGAGAGAATTTTTGCAGAATGGGAGTCTCAATGCAGGTCATATGACATTAGGGTCTCCAACATACTTCTCGGTGGATACATGAGAAATGGATCAGTGGAAAAAGCTGAATCATTACATTATCGCACGTTGGAGAAAGGTGGATGTCCAAATTCTAAAACCTGGGAGATACTGGTGGAGGGCTGGATAAGAAGTCAGCAAATGGATAAAGCTACTGATGCCTTGAAAAGTGCTCTTACTGCTCTAAAACAATATGATTGGAGGCCTTCACCAAGTATTGTTGTCGCCATTGCAGAATATTTCGAAGAAACTAGAAATTTTGAGAAGGCTATGGAGTTTCTTAAGACTCTTAGACATTTTCGTCTTGCTAATTTGCAAGTGTACAAGTCATTGCTTAGAATGCAAACCTCAAGAGAAGAAAATCCACAGGACATCCTTGATATGATGCAGAAGGATGGAATTGACGTGGATGATGAGACCTCTGTCATCTGTTCAGGCATTTTGCATTGAGCCTGAAGGTCGCAATTATATCTACTTTGTGAGAACTGAAAACTCATAGTGGTACTTTAATTGTTCTTTAAAAGTTGACTCTTAGACCTGGGCAAAAGATAGGTTACTACGTTGCGTTGTAAGAGAACTTGTTACTATTCCCAATTTACGTGACACTCTTTCCTTTTAGTCAGCCCCAAAAAGAATGACATTCATTAAGGGGAGACAGATTACAGATGCCTCACTGATAGCAAATGAGGTTCTTGATTGGCAATTGAAGCAAGGGGGTGCAGGTATCCTGTGCAAATTGGACATTGAAAAAGCTTTTGATCAAGTGAATTGGTCATATCTCATTTCGATCCTCAGACAAATGGGATTTGGAGAAAGATGGATCAAATGGATTAAATTTAACATATCCACTGTCAAGTATTCAGTTCTGATTAATAGGAGTCCAGCAGGTTTCTTTTCCTCTCAAAGAGGCTTGAGGCAGGGTGACCCTCTCTCACCTTTTCTATTCATACTTGCAATGGAAGGACTGAGCAGAATGTTGGACAAAGCAAAACAGTTGCAGTGGCTGAATGGCTTTAATGTGGGGAGGACCTGCACAGTCAACATCTCACACTTGCTATACGCTGATGACTCGCTGATTTTCTGTGGGGCAGACAGAAATCAGGTGCTCTATTTAAATCTAACTCTTCTTCTTTTTGAAGTTGTTTCAGGTTTACACATTAACATTCTCAAAAGTGTGATTTACCCGGTAAATGAGGTACAAAACCTAGAAGAATTGGTAGAAATACTGGGCTGCAGCACTGGGACCTTTCCAACTACCTACCTGGGGCTCCCTTTAGGAGCTAAATTCAAATCAGATGTTGTATGGAGTGGGGTCATTGAAAAGTTTGAGAAGAAGCTTGCTTCCTGGCAGTTGCAGTACTTATCTATGGGTGGCAGACTGACTTTGATCAATAGTGTCCTAGACAGCATTCCTACCTACTATATGTCATTACTTCCAATGAGTAGTAAGGTTTTGAAACAACTTGATAAAATAAGAAGAAATTTTCTATGGGAAGGGAATAGCGGTGATCACAAATTTCACCTGGTTAAGTGGTCTAAAGTTTTATTACCAAAGCACCAAGGTGGACTGGGTATCAAGGATTTAGCTTTACAGAATAAATGCTTATTAATGAAGTGGCTATGGAGGTACACTCAGGAGAATAACTGCTTGTGGAAGGAAGTTGTCAATGCCAAACACGGTGTACAGAACCACTGGTGCACTAAACTATCAAGAGCACCACATGGAGTTGGAGTTTGGAAGCATATTTGTAAACTTTGGGAGGAGTTCTCACAGAACATACATTTTGTAGTTGGGAATGGACATCATATCAAGTTATAGAAGGATAAATGGCTGGGCAGCACAACTTTAATGAATGCCTATCCTGCATTGTATCAGATAGCCAGAGAGCATGACTCAACAATATGCCAGTACAGGGAAGACAACACTTGGAACATAATTTACAGAAGGAACCTACAAGATTGGGAATTTGAAGAATTGCTCAGACTACTAGCCACTCTAAATGGCTTCTCAAGCAACCAATTAGCACCAGACCAACTCATATGGGGAACTACGCAGGCAGGAAGATACTCAGTGAAATCAGCCTACAAGTTAGCCGGAACTCATAATGCAATCACTGACCAGTGGCCATGGAAGCTAATTTGGAAAGTCAAACTACCGCCTAAAGTTATCTGCTTCAACTGGACTGCACTTCATGGAGCTTGCCTAACACAGGATAACTTGGCCAGAAGGAACTTCTCTATGGCTAATAGATGTTTTATGTGCCAAAGGAATACAGAGTCACACAATCACCTCTTTCTACATTGCACAGTCGCAGCAAGTCTTTGGAATATATTTTTATCTCTTTTTGGACTCAGATGGGTCATGCCACAAAACTTCAGGGAAGCTTTTGAGAGCTGGAGCCTTTGGAAAGTTGATAGCTCCATTAGGAAAATATGGAAGATGATACCTGCAGCCATGGAATAAAGGAATAGAAGGTGTTTCGATGGGATATCAACTGTTGTCCAGTCACTCAAAGCTTTTTGCCTAGTGTATTTATTTAGTTGGGCTTATCTAGCCCCGGTAGATTCTCCCGATAGCTATCTGAACTTTGTTAGCTCCCTAGTACTAAGCTGATTTTTTTTGCCTTTTTGTATTGGAGCTAGCAATTTTCATTTTTTTTGTAACTATTTTGCATCTTCTTGATGCCATCAATGAAGCCAATTACTTCATCAAAAAAAAAAGAATGACACGTTTCTATATTTAGTAACAAATCTAACTTCAAATTTTCCTTTTTACCCTTAGTGAGATGATCTCTAGCCATACAAATTTCTATGGTTTATTTTGGATCGCAAGTTTCAAAAGTCTTCCTTTATTACTTAAACTTCGTGCCCAGTCAAACACCTTCAGTTAAATTGGGAAGAAGGGGGGGGGGGTAATTTTTTGTTTTTCACTTGGTGCAAAGTCTTGAGTTTGTGCTTAAAATATGAAGAGCACAGTGGATGTGATTGATTGAGAGTGCATCATGCAGCGACAGGTACATTTTTGTTTGCTTAAGCTACTTTCTTTTTTCACGATTCTCTTTTCACTTGGAAGTTGCTTTATCGGTAACTCTGTAAAGCTTATCAAAAGAACTCTTTAAAAATTTAAAGCTTCTGATTTTCTATTGTCTAGCCAGAGTGTAGATTTATTCTACTAACTGTTGTTGCTTTTATGACATTTGAATATTTGGCCATTTGATATTCACGTATAAAATTTCATAAATGATATCTGGAAATCATATAGAATGCAAACAATCAGCTATCAATGACCTTTTAAGTTTGAAAAATCAATAAACTCTCAAAGCCTTTATCATAATAGATGATTTTACTGCTTACACATAGTTCAGGCTTAAGAATAAGCTGCAGCTTTGTCAAATATATCGTTCTTAATTTACTCTGCCATCGTCTGAGCTTCTTTGGTCCACATCTCAACTTCTCTGAATATTTCTGATTCAATAAATATTTTCTGCAAAATCTTTTTCAACTTTGAAATCTAGTTCTTATTATTTGCACTTTTAGCGTGATTCGGTCTTGCTAGTTTCCTTTGTGGCTCTGTTTAGCCTCTCCCTTTTATGTGAAGAATACTAGTTTTGTCAGTTATGACAGGATGATAAAGCTTCAGGTGGGGTAAGCTTCAGTAAAAGCATGGTTTTAACTTTTTCTGTTGCACTTGTGAACTTCATACACATCGTTGCCTTATTATGATATTTCTTTCATTTTAAGGCTTATCTGGCGAATTGGCCAAAGAAAGTGGCTCCTAAAATATTTTATCACTGTATATTCTGATGCCTACCAAACTTGATATTGTATCATGATAAAGATGATATGGATCTTTTAATGCTTGGACTGGAATAATATGCCTGTTCTATGACTTGTAATATCTCTACGTGTGTGGTTTTTTTACTTGTTTTATCTTTCCTGGTCTGTCTTGCCGGACTGGGTCTCTTGCTTGTATGTTCAAATAGGTGTATGATCACTTATGGATGCGAGCTGAATCTTTAATTTGTTGAATAGCCTTAATAATGGATGAGAGTTGCTTCCTCGTTAATGGTCGATTAAATTATGGTTAAAAGTCTCTGGTCCGTTGTAGGTTTTCATCAATGTATCAGTGCTGGGTCTTTTTACTTCACAGCCCTTCATCCACCTCCCCTTGAACAAAAATGGAATTTGATTTTACTCGCCAAAAGTTGAAGGAACTCAAATGGTGAGTGCCCTATTGATAGTCAGCAACTTGGCCTTATCAAGGTGCAAAGCTCCCTGACAATTTAAATAGTTGAAGTTTCCTTAATTTTAAAGAAAAGGACTATGATATCATAATCATAGATGATAGATGCTTATGCCCTTATTTCCCTACAAAATTGTATTTGATAGGAAAAATCTTACATGCCATACAAACTCATCGAAAAGATTACATAATCATATAATCATATGTAGTAATATCTTCCACTATGGGAACAGATTTTAAATTTCAAGGTGATGCTGCAACCAACATCTTGTGAAATCCTTTGTTATGCTCTAACAGTTTTTCTTTGGGTGGTGTACACTCTTTCAGAACAGGAGCAGCTTCGAGGACATTTTCAAACCATGCAGCGAGTGAAGCCATTTCGTCTGTATCAATAAGTTTGATATCAATAATCTCCTCAACAATCTGAGCCCAGCAAATGATCCAAGCAGATGCAACATCAATGAAGCCTATCTTTGTATCTCCAAAAAAGCGTTTCTTGTCTAGTTCGCGCTCTAAAAGTTTCAAGTTCTCGCGAGCTTCTTTTGCTATCTTCTGCTGCTCCTCTCCGACCTTAGAGAAAGTACCAAATATTCCTGGTACACACTGGAAAGAAGGAAAGAGCAGGAAAAATCCAGTGAGTGATTTGCTGCAAGATGATAAACTAGTGACAAGAATCGAGTCTTTCATATCTGAACATCAGTTGTTACCTACCTTGTCATCAATAAATTTTGCCCAGAATCGCGCTTTGGCTCTTTCATAAGGATCTTCAGGGAGGAGGGGGTTTTGCTTCCAAGTCTCGTCGATGTATTCAAGTATGACTAATGATTCTGCAATAGGTTTCCCGTTATGAACCAGAACTGGAATCTTTTTATGAACTGGATTATACTGCAGGAGCAAAGGACTTTTGTTTGGGAGATATTCTTCTTGGTAATCATATTCAATCCCTTTAAGTTTCAGAGCCCAATGAACCCTTAGAGCATAAGGGCTTGCCCAGTGTCCAAGCAATTTCACTCCCTCACCTGCCATTATTGACTCTTGCTTTGCAGAGGTTACTGAACTCTCCTGTTATATAGAGGTACAATTCTTGCTATGCAAACCAAAAGGGGCCAAGGCTGCTGCCAAATGTTGATATATTACAAGTCTTTGAGGTAATTATGTGTGAAATAGTGAAGTGATCTCGATAATTATACATTTTTATTGCTGCCGGGTCAAGGTATACCAGCAAGATGATTGGTTCTTTGACTTTTAAATTATTAAGGTAGCTTTCCTTGGCCTTTATTTATCTTATCGGAAAATGACAATTTCTACAATCATAATCATGCAGTTTTGTGATTACTCCATCTGGCACAAGTTATTGTTTTCTTATTTTTATCTTCGAGATGTCCAATAAAATACAATAGTGTTTGCATTTCAACAAAGTTATACTATCTTAAAGCATTTTCCGGAAGCAATTACAAGTCAAAAGATGACACCTGGAGAAATACTATTGTCTGTCTACTATCATAACTCGAATCTCAAGGATACTTGAAAAAAATATATCTCAAGGATAATTAAAATCTAAAACTCTAGAAGTTCTACATGAAACAAATATTTTTCCAATTTAAGCACCTATAACAACCATTCGTCTCTTTTTCTACCTTCAATGATCGGACAGACGAACTTGACTTCACGCAAAACAGCTATACAAGAAACTGAGATCCACTGAATATAAGGTCAATAGCATACACTTGCTGAGACCATCACTCAAAAGAGTGTTCAGAAACAACAAGACCGGATAAAACATGCAGGTTGCAGATAAACTTGTAAATTTATGAACCCCAACTTGGGATTGATGCATAATTTTGACATATGCCCGTTACATAGCAATACAACATTGACTACCTTCCTTAATATCAAGCTGACATATCCTTCAAATTATATGCAAGATACTGTTCTTCGACTTATTCCCAAATGTCAGAGAAGAACATATTGGTTCCACCTCATTAAACTTGTACAAGATGTTCCCTATTTGATGCTATTACTACAAAGATGATAAAGCCTGTGAAACATTTCTCGAGATTCGATCATGAACTGGCTCCTGCATGAAGAACAACTTTCAGTAACGAATGATTTTATGGTGTGCCTCACACAACTGACATTAGTTGTGTGAGGCATCTTTTTATCTCACATTTGTGGACCCATATCTTACACATTTGGGTCCACAAAATTATGGGACCACAAAGTTGTGAGACAAAAAAGAGGCCTCACACAACTAGTGTGAGTTGTGTGAGGCACAAAATAAAAAAATTCTTCAGTAACTGTTGTATTCAGCCAATAATAGTAGTAACTGTTTTCTACTCAGCATTACCTTTGTCCCAGGTATCTCGAATCTTGAATTTGTTATCGTCTCGAACAGGAAAATGTATCTGTTATTAAAGTGGAAATCAGCACTAATAACTGAAACATTAAGAATGATAACTGTAAGACACCTTTGCTACAAGTAGATGACAGCAAAGTGAAGTTTCAGCGCATTATTAGCTAAAAAGGAATGGAGGCATTGTCTCTACAGTGAGAACATGAAAAGACATGGAACCATACCGCCAAGCTAATTCAGAAACAAGTTCTTCTGGAGCATCAGGTAAGACCTAAGCAGGAAAATTGATTTTTTTTTGGATTAGTGCAGTTCGAATATGAGTGTTATCTGAATACCAAGGAAACGAGAGGAAATAAAATGCCCATTTCCTACAAATTACCTCATCCTCATATGGGTTGCAGTGATTTTTGAACCACAGCCTCAAGAATTCCTAGTCAAATATTGTAGTAAATGTCAGCATATTGCAAGGACAACATACTCGAAAATCATAAGCTAACTGGGAAAAACAAAGAAAAAGTATAATTATAGTTTTCTACTTTCCTAATCCAGTAAAGATAAATGCATGAGCATGTATCTAAGAGGTAATGATTAAGTTTCAATCATGTAAGAAACCTTGTCGATATTTTCAGGCTCAAGACCACTCTGAAAGCGTTCCTGGTAAGAATGAGCAATCCAATATCTGCTTGAGTCAGGTGTATGCACCTAAAAGTAGGAAGTAGATGAAAAGGCCTTGAGTGAGAAAAGTAGAATCACTGTCAAAGAGGAACTAGGAAACTAACGCTTACCTCATCAATCAAATAAATTTTACCATCAGCTCCCTTTCCAAATTCATATTTGGTGTCCACCAATATCAGACCATGATCCAATGCTACACGCTGCAATGTGAAGGTTAGTGAAGACAACTGAACAGCTAGGCATATTTATGCCTATAATATTGTCTAATTGCATTCTACAGCTAAGACTATACATCAGAAACTCTAACCATTGATGTTTTAAAAGGTTAAGGAGCAGGGCAGGTATTTTGCCTATCATGATACGTTTAGCCCAAGTTTCAATACTTCTAAAAATAAGAAAAATATTCCAAAATAGAGTAAAATATAAAAACTTATGGAAAATAGATTAAAACTTGTGAAAAGTTCCAAAGCAAATTATGTACATGAGAATTGATTTAACTATCTATGTATAATAATAAATGACGATTATGGGGCATGCCACATTTTTTATAATAATAAAAAGGCATGCTACTTCTTTGTCCATACAGAATGGAACTTCGAAATTCCAAGATCGTCACTGCGGAACATTAACTAAGAAGAAAAAGGGAAGAAAAGCTTTGGTCTCCACAATCATTAACCTATTGCACAGCACAAACTAAAGCCATTTGATAAGAAATATCATGAAAGCTTGAAATTAAGGAATAGGGATGATCTTGAAGTGAGATCATGCCATTATTGGTTCAGCAAATTTGAGTGAAAGAGACTGGTATATTAATAATTAATAGGAGAAAGAAGCATGACAAGAATCCCAAGTAAAATAATCGATAAACATAATTTTTTTTGAATTGGTAACTATTGTATATATTAATAACGTCAGTACTTAAGGTGTACTGAAAACCAAATTTACCAAATCGATAAACATAATATAAACTGATTACCTGGCCAAACTCAAATAAGCTCGTCGCCTTCCTACTCACTTCGTCATAATCAGCTTGAGTCATAAGCCCACGTTGAACTATCTGCAGTTTAAATTGCTCAGGACACTTAAGCCATCTTTGCTAACAACAAAGTTCAGCAATATGGTAAAGACAACAAATGTGCTACAAGGGAAAAATCTAGTAGTATTATCATCTATTGTCTATTATAAGCTTTAGCTTGTCAGCCAAATAAATTGCAGATAAAGTGTCATTCTCACTTCCAAATCAACATTTATTCTGTGTTATCACAGATGTCAAAATCCCCAGGCTTTGGCATGAAAATGCTCAAAAGGCAAGAAAATCTGCCTATAATACCAAAGCGACCAACTAGATTCTGACAAACACCACACCAAGATGTAAAACAGACAGATGGAAATATAATCTTTCAACAACACTTCCAGCTAGTCATTTTTTCGTAGTTCATCCATTATATCTTATGCTAATTCTCATCAAATTTTAAGAAATGAACTCATTCAGTCATTCTTCTATAAAACAGCAAATAGAAATAAAGAAAGACTGGTAGAGAAGTAAGAAGTAAAAGAAAAAAGGAGAGTTAAAATACGGACCTCATCTGGTGTTACAGGAACATCATGATCTGCAGCTTTAGTTGTCGGAGTGAGTATATTTTCTTGAAGCTTTTGATTTTTCACCAAGCCTGTAAAATATAAGAAGAACAAAAATCAAGGAAACAAATAAAAAGAACAGGACAAAAGGCTAAATGAAAATGGTGGCATTCATGCATTATACAAACCACACCATCTGGAAGGTTGTTGCCACAATAATTCCGAACCCCTTTATTGTAGACTGTCCAGAGTGATGTATCAGTGCTTCCAGTAACATACCCTCTTACTAGAAAAAGAAGATAGTGTTAATATCTGAAGTCACGGCTTTGTTGATGTACAATAACAAGACAGTCACCAACAAACATAAACTAACATGAGAGGTAGATGCAAGGACCTAGTAACTAATACAAAGAGCTTTGAGAAGTTAATCATTTATTTTTAATTCCACTAAGAAAACACAGTTGAAAACTTGAAAGCATACTTGTCAAAAAAAATGGAAGCATAAAAGTCATATGCTTATTAGGAGGTTTTGAGCTTACATATTTAAAATGACATCAATTTCAATGGCATTAATTACTAAGAAGTAGCACGGGAAAAGAATATTACTGATGTATATTTACAATATAATACAAGAAGTCTTATTTATAACTATACTCTACATAGTACATATTACTCATATTCCAATGTGGGACTCTCTCTCTCTATATATATATATATATAACAATTAAAAAGACTCACCATTGATTAGGTCCCTTCCTAGCGCTAAGGATGCTTCAAATTGACATCTAAAAGAATTTCAATTGCACAAATTGCAAAGAGAGACTTACCTCCAATTAGCACCCTTCCTCCCAAAGAAGAGAACGGAAATGTTGAAAATGGTAGGCAGGGGTGGACCCACGTGGAGTCAAGTGGGTTCATATGAACCCGCTTCATCGAAAAATAACATTGTATATATAGGTATATTTTTGTTGTTTTCAAACAAGTAAAGGTATAATATAATTTTGAACCCACTTCAAACTAGGAAAATGCCTAGCTTGTTGGTAAAGAGTGTTCAAATTTTCCACATGGTCCTGAGTTCGAAACCAACTGGTCACATATGATCGCTAATTTTTTTTTTTGAACCCGCTTGATAAAAATCTTGGGTCCACCACTGATGGTAGGATTGCTATAGTAGTGGCTCATATGTGTGCCAGAGCGAGATTTAAACACGTAGCTAGTCCTTCAGCATTTTCCTCACAGTGAGAAATCATACGATAGTCCAACTATTATGTATTCTAAACTATGTCAAATTTGTTCTTTGTTTTACCTCTTTTCTCCTTTATTGGGAGGTGCGGGTCAGAGGCAAATTAAGGATTTGAACTTTATAGGTTCGAGTATGGAATTCTAACACAACATTTGATTTAATGGGTTCAAAATCAATTAATTGTACTTATTTAGTAAATTTTCTAACACATACGAAGTTCGAGCAAAAGCTATTTGAACCCATACCTTAGAGCTCGTTAGGCTTAGCTGATTTAGAGTAGTTGATAAGCATAGGTGCTGAAAAGCACTTTTAAGTGCTGAAGCTGATTTAAAAAATAAGCAGTTACGTGTTTGGATAAAAGTGCTGAAATTAATAATAAGCAGCTAAAAATTTGGATATACAAAGAGTTTTGTTTAAAAAGAAGTATTTTAGGGATATAATAGTAAATATTTTGTCAAACCTAAAGTACTTATAAGCTGAAATTTGATAAGTTGGGCGAGACCAACTTATGACTTTTGGCTTATTTTTTGGCTTATAAGCATTTTTAATTTTACCAAATGCATAGAGAAGTTAAAAAGTACTTATAAGCCAGTTTGACCAGCTTATAAGCCTAACCAAACATCCTCTTAACCTCTACATCCTCCCCGGTGGGAGTGGGGTGGAGGTGGAAGTTCGGTAAACCATGCTAAGCTTGTAAAGCCATTAAAGGATGAATTTTGCCACTAAACATATAAGCACCATAGAGCAAGAAGTGCCCAGATTGAGAATAACAAAGAGAGTTAACTTCCATTGTTTCCAAACATGCAGGTCCAGAAAATATAACAAGAACTGATAATTTGGCTGACTTCAACAATTGCTATAATACCATTATATGGTAGAAACTCACCAACAAACTCAACAGGGAAAACCGAACACTTCCTCGCAATAGTTACATTCCGATCAGGCACCGATACCACTGCATTAGGAGTAATATGCTGAGTCTTAGTAAACCACCATAAACTTGTCTCATTAAGGACCTGCATACCCAGAGTGTAACTACGTTAAAGATTGAAGATAGTGATCGTATCATACTTATTACTAATTGCATAATATCAATACATTGTTCGCATAAGCTATCTTGTAACAGGAATAATAAAAATATTTACCTGGCCTTTGAAGGGGATGGAGGCAAGAATTCTGTCAAATGCGCTTTGCCTATCCGTTGTCACCATTACAAGATAATCCCCTCCATCATATATATCTCTAACCTTCAAAGCACATGAAATTTGTCATATATGCATTTGAAAAAGAATCATATTTCACTACCATGAACATAAATTTTTTGATAAAGTTGTCAACTTTCCATCAAGAAAATAAAATCCCTTTAAGCAAAACTATGCATTTACACTTCGGGACAATGTTCCAGCATCCTACATACTTATCTGTCACACTCTGCTAGCTAACAGAGAAAAATAGTAAATAGAAACACTAATCGATAATCCCCTTCATAATATATATCTATAACGTTCATATACACATTCAATTTGTCATATATACATTCGCGAATAAAATCAGTATTTCAAAACTACGTATATATTGGGATAAAGTTGTCAACTTTCTATCAAGGAAATAAAATCCCTTTATCAAAACTATGCATACACTTTTGGAAAAAGTTCCAGCACCCCACATATTTATCTGTCACATTCTGCTAACTACAAGAGAAAAATACAAGTTTTAGTAATATTTATTACCTTGCCTCGGATTTTGGACTTGAGTGCAGGTACAGTTAAATCAAGATGGGTTTCAGAGAGGCAGTTAGATATTGAACTTTTGATAGCATTCATGACTTCTTCCTTGTGGTCATTGTTGGTTAATGCTATATGGGGTAGTGGGTTTTGCTGCTGGCTTGACATAGTGGATGAAGTGATTAATGGATATTTCTTCAATTTCGAAATTTTTCGAGATGCTGTTTGTGAGAAGGAGAAGAATGGTTTGTTGATAGATTGAAGGTTAGTGTTTAGGGTTTTGGGAGGGTTTAAGGTTGCCAAATGATGAGCCATCGTTTTCCCCCTTCTTCCCCTTCTCCTTTCTGAGGTTTGTGCTGTGAGGGTTTAAAGCTTGAGATTAGTATAAAAGAGAAACAAAAGAAAAGGGAAGAAGGAAAAAAAAAAGAGAGAGAATAAGAGGGTGCGGAAAAAAGTAGGAAAAAAAATTAAAAGTGAAAATGTAATTTGAAATTAGAGTTGTATCTTGATATAATTATAATTTTAGATTTTTTTTTATGTGCTCCAAGTGAATTTTGAAAAATATTTTTTTAAAATTTTTAAATTTAAAAAAAAATTATCGCCAAGTGAAAATTTTATGGGCAAATCTTTATTTTAAAAAGCAAAAAACAATTGAAAATTAAAAAAAAAAATACATGGTAGCGCAACGCAAGGTTTGGTTTTCCGCAACTTCCTAAATTAGTTTATTTTAAGAAGTGTTTTTCTTAAAAGTACTTTTGGTGAGAATTAATTTGTATTTGGCTAATTAGTTTGAAAAGTACTCCTGAACGACAATTAATATTTGGTCAAGTTTTAAAAAACTAATTCTAAAGTATATTCTTTTTAAAAGTGCTTCTTAAAAAGTATTTTTGGAGAAAAACAACTTTTTTCGGTTTCTCCAAAATTGTTTGTGCTTCTCCTCAAAAGTATTTTTTTCCTTCCAAAAACTTGGTCAAACACCTCAACTCTTGCCAAAAGTACTTTTGGTAAAAAAAACACTTTTGCCAAACAGGCTATTAGTATTCGCTAGTCAAAAATATTATAGTAGTAACTATTTTACTTTGTGAGTGATAACTTTATATTCTTTTTCTTTTCTTTCCCTATTCCTATATATAACATATTTTAAAAATAGAAAAGTATCAGAAATATTCCTATATTTTCAAAAATAGTTTTAAAATATTCTCTATTATACTATTTGACTATCTGAATTCCTACTGATTTTCTATGATTCAAAAATATCCCTCGCGTGACTTCCCAGTTCCCCAAATTTAAATAACCCAACCCCTTCTCTATTACGCAGTTCGTTGAGTTTAAATCCGAAACCTGATCCAAATACCCCTAATACATATAAACCAAAAAAATACTAAAAATTAATGTTCCCTAAATTTTTACTTTAAATCATAAATGAAAGGGTATTGGCTCTCTTTTTAGGTTTAGATGTCTTTTAAGTTGCGATATTTTGATCAAGTTTCGAGTTTAAATTAATCGAACTATAGAAAAGGGGTTGGGTTATTTGAATGTGGCAAAGTCATCTGGCAGTCCTTCAAATTTATGGATATTTCTAATCATAGTATAACGATATGAATTCAGATAGCCAAATAGTATAACATAGTATATTTTTAAAGTATTCTTTTTCCGTGAAAAAATAACATCAAACGGTATGTTATCAATTCACAAGGGTGCGACAAAATAGTGTTTTTTTACCGCGATGAAATAATCGAAATCTTCTACTGTTACGAGCTAGATTGATTATTGAAAGTTGTATAATAAAGTTTTTATTTTGCAGTAAAAAAAATTAGTTTATTTGTTTTATTTTTTACGGAAAAGCTACTTACTATTGTTTATCACACCATATATATATATATAAACAAATCAATTTAATGATGTGGCGTACTATATTAGAAGCCAAAAATACAAAATCCAACAATTTTAAACTATGACAATTCTGTTATAAGTAGAATTTTATTTATGGTAAATATTTATATATTAGAGATATTTTATATATATATATATATATATAACAAAACAATTTAATGATGTGGCGTACTATATTAGAAGCCAAAAATACAAAATCCAACAATTTTAAACTATGACAATTCTGTTATAAGTAGAATTTTATTTATGGTAAATATTTATATATTAGAGATATTTTAGTGTTTATTACTTGGTAGCTAAGTCACTTTTTTCCTATAAATAAAGGAGTCTTATTCCATTGTAATTCATCCGAAAATTAATAATAATTATTTCTCTCGTTGTGCAATATTCTTCATTTATTATTTTATAACACGTTGTCAGCATGAGGCTTTAACCAATTGAGTAGAAACTTTGCGCATAATGATTGTCAATTATTCAACGAACTTCCTTCATGATTAAATTCTGGATTTAAGGTAAATATTTTACTTTATTTTTCTCTTTTAAATTTTTGAAATTTATAATTTGATTTTAAATATAAGCAAAGACAATAAATTTTGATTGAAACTCTAATGGAGTTTGTAAGAAATTATAATCACCCAAAAAGGTAAAAAATCCATGCTTTGCCATGATCAAATTCATGTATGATTGTGGGAAAAGAATTGAGACTTGTCACATTGAATTTGCTTCATTCTCATTCTCTTAACATAATGTGATAGCAGTATGTGATAAGGAAAGAAGACAAAATTATTACTATGATTGTATCCGTGGATGTGGACATGGCAATAGACAAAATTATAATCGTTATTATTGTGGTAACGAGAACAATATGGATTCTCAAAATAATCATTCACTTTGTGAAAGTTGTCATCGATTTGATATGAGATTTTGCAAAGCACATATAGAGAATTATGATTCATTCATGATGTAACTGTGACAACATGTAATTTATTAAAACATATTCATTCTAGGAAGAATATGAATGTGCTAGTGGTAGTGAATATACCACACTCACCTCTAGAATGAGGTTTGCGGGGAAATAAGAAAAATAATGTTGTTATTATGGCATGAATGGTCATTGGTCACATACATATTCTAGCACCAAAATATTTTGGCAATGTGATTAATAAAAGACAACGGTAATGCAAGAAACAGATCTTGCATATAATTTTGACTATGGTATAACTTTCTCCTTAAAAGTTTATTCACCATATAGATGTTGATGAGTACGTGGTAGTACAAAATTAATTGAGATTTTTGGAAGAGCCAAGTATACAATTTTGTCTCGTAGTAAGTGTCAAAGAAACTAATGAGTTTTTAAACTCTAAAGTATTTGTGAACGCGGTTGGTTACATTGAGACTATAAATAAAGGAAAAATTTAATATTTTCTATTACTATAATGTGAAAAGTTACCCGCTTTATTCTTTATTTTGTACTACATAAATAAAAGAATGACACAATAAAGTAGAAGTTTATTGATATAAAATCTCATAGCATAATAAACTTAGAGTTTATTGATAATTGCACACGTTATGGTATAAATCTGAACTTTATAAAATATTAATAATTTATTCAGTTGGCATGATTGGTTTAGCCATGTTAAATTAAGTGTGCAAAAATAAAAGAGAATTCACATGGGTAAATATTAAAGAACTAGAAAGTTCTTTACGAATTCTCTTATGTTTCTTGTTCTCATTATTAATAGACCAACTAAATTGGGATTGAATACTGAAAATATCAAAGGTGAATACGGACACATTCACATATCATGTATACCACATAAGATGCATATATGATATGGTTACACGTGCGATTATTATTAACCCACAACATGACCGGTGTTTGCGAGGTAACTTGCTTAGTAATTTAATTTCGAGCATAATTTTTATATTTTTTATTCAATACAGTTTATCTCAATAAGTTGGCTTACATCATAGCTAGTTTAGCAAAATAATTATTGAGTGCATCCACTTAATAGTTAAATTATTGCTTATGAGAACAAAGTTATCTATATCAGTTTGATATACGTTATATACGAAAGTATATATTACATTCTCCCATCATAAGTGGTTCAGGGTGAGAAACCAAATAATTCCATCTTATTACTATTTATGTGCAATGTATATTTTTATTAACATCATAATGCACAAAGATGGGTTCCCAAAATTAAGGAACAAAGTTAGTTTTTCTAACATGAGGGGGACACAAGATAAACAATTGAGAAAAAGTTACATTCAATGAATTATCATTTATACATCTAGATCCTCAAATAAAATAATATGAACTTGAAGTTCATAAAAGGATAATTCATTTGTAATATATTTCAAAGCATGTCAGAATGATGTTTTATACTTCAATACTACACAAGAGGGGGATAATTTGTGTGGTACCCAATTTTTTGTTTAACCTAATTATAGAAGGACCTCGTTCTTCTATGTGTTCCAACTACTACTGTTGCGGAATAAAAAATATAGAAATTAAAGAGCACGGAGATTTTACGTGGAAAACATATGGCTCAAAAGGTAAAAAACCCACAACCTACCTTCCAGTAGAATTTTCCCAAACTTTCCTCTAATATCACTGAGCCAAAAACTGTATTTGTGAAAACTCTTTTATAAACATTGGATTAACTCTTACCCCGTTGTAACACATAACCTCAACTATTGCAACAACTTCAGGTTAACTCTAACTTGAAAACTCTAAGTACTTAATATAATTGCTTCTAGATAAAGCCGAAAGGTATAATCTGAAAATACCTACCACAATTGAACTAGAATAAAAGATAGACACTTGGAACTAATTCTTCTAACTGGTTCAAGTAGCTTCAGGATTGCACGCTTGAATCACACATAAATTGCTTGTAAAATTGTTTTACTATTTTGCTCTCAATTCTCGTTTAATTTCTGCTTACGCGCATTACCTGTAAAAGAGAACAACACTGATATTTATGGAGTTAGTAAGTTGAGATTGACTAGAATATAGATGCTACTCTTCCTTGGTGGAAGAGTTCTAGTTAGCCTCGTCCTCTAACTCTATCCATCTCTTAAACTGTGTTCTCTTTGTGTAAGGAGTCTTTCCTTGTCCAATAAGCAGCATTTTTTTATCAGGATCAAGAGATATCATTTCTGGTAAGTGAGGTTTATCTCCTTCATGTGCATCTCACATGCTTGAGTTGACCATATTTGTGGTTCACTAGGATGGACCTGGTTCATGTCTGAGTTCCTTTGTCAATATTCAAAACTCTTCTTTACTTGGGTTAATAAATTCCAATTTTTGATGATGACAAACTCTGTGCTTTTCACTCACTTAGGCCCTTTCAGAACTTAGCTCAAACATCAATGCAAAATTAGAAATTTTTCACTTATGAGCAAGACCAAGTTTATTAGGTTATAAACATCACTTAGTCTGAATATAAAGCACAATATCTCTTCACCCATTTGGCATCATCAAAGAGTTGTGAGCACATGATTTTTGCACCAGGCAAATAATTCCAAAATTAAAATAAATATGTTTTTGAGTGCAATTACTTGCTTCGCTTGAAATTAGTTATATTTTTGTGTGTTTGAATAAGTAAGAAAATTAGAAAAATCAAAAATAGTAGTAATTAATTTGTTAGTTTAGTTAATTAGAAAATTAGTAAAATAGCTTAAGTAGTAGAAATTAGGGAAAAATAGCAGAAAATTACCAAAAAATACTAGAAAATTAGAGTAGGTAGTAAATTAGGATTTATAATTTTTCATAAAAGAAAAGAAAAAAAATTAATAAAAGAAAATATATAAAAATCATTAAAACCAGAAAATACAAAAAAAATAGATATATATATATATGCTGTGTAATTGAATCTGGGCCAATTTTGGTCCAAATCGTTGGCCCAGTCCTTAAGCCCAAACAGACCCGGTCCAAAGGCTGTAAGCAGAGATGATCTCAGCCGTTCGTCTCCTCAAATCAACGGCCTTAAATAATTGGCCGAGTTATTTAATTAATTAATGCTGAGATTTAATCTCAGCCGTGCATTCAATTTAATCTAACGGTCAAAGACCTTAGCCTCTTTAACAATCGAACGACGGCGTTTAAGTAACGCTCATTCAAAGCCGTCGATCTTGATCAAACGAACGGTCCAGATTTCCTAAGACACATCGCCTATAAAAGGCTTTTGTCTGAAGAAATTTGGCCATTCTTCATAAGCCTTAAACCCTAGCCGCCTCTCTCCCTCACCCCTCTCCTTCTTCGTCGTCTTCGTCACAAGCCGTCGGCCATGGAGACTGTCGTCTCCCATGGCAGTCTCCGGCCACCCCTTTCATATTCACTGCCTTTTTCTTCTTCTTCTTCATCTCAGGCATCAAAACCCTAGAAATGAAACCCTGTTCTTGATAAGCCGGTCACCGGAACTCCGCCGGTGACCACCAAAGTATGCAGATCCACCTGAAACTAATGCCAAACCCTTCCTCTCCACTAGAGCTACCCAACCATACCATTGGCTACCCTCGAATCTTACCGGAACGTTTCGAATATCCCAAAAAGGGTCGTCGGAACCCTAACTCCGGCGACCCCAAATTCAACACCCAATCAAGACCTCACCTTTACCATCCCCTTGAACACCTCCTGCAACCCAGAATCCAAAAAGGCCTCGTCTTTAGGCCTGAAAGAAAAACAGAGAAAAAAAAAAAGAAAAAAGAATCTGGAAAAGAATAAGAACAAGAAAACAAGAAGGAATAAAAAGGAGCCTGAGAGTATGAGAGAATAAAAAGGAAAAGAAAAGAGAATAGGAAGCTTGGGGGACAGACCCCGCAAGCTAAGTACCTCCTCTCTTTTGTTTGCTTTGTTTACCTGTTTTGCCTGCTATTTTCTTGTTATTTCTGTGTGTTCAGCATGCTTTTGATCAGTTAGTCGCATGAACTAGGATTTTTATTAGTCTTTGAAGAGTTTTAGTTTATTTGTTTGTTTTTCTGTTTAAAAGATCTATTCTTCTTTATCTTGTTAATCTTCGTATGTTATCTCTTGTGTTATTGGACTGCATGTTTAATATAAGGGTTTCTTTTGAGAAAATCTTGTTCATTCGTCTGATTTTTACTTTTTCTTCATTTCATATCTTTTCGTTTTATTACTCGTATGTTTAGATTAGGGACTTTTTATGTTTGTTATGTCTCTTCATGCCTACTCTGTTATTTTTGTTTGATTTGCATGCTTATGAGTGTTTATTTTTGTTTCTGTTCATCATGTTATTCTTCTTTGCATGCTTCTCTGATAGACATAGATTATCACCTTAGCTTTTCTTTGTTTCATGCCTTTCTTTGCTTAATTTCGTATGTTTTAACCTGTATTAGGGTTCTATAATCATCTTACTCACATCCTTTGTTATTACTCTGTTCTGGTTGTTTTAGGTTTAGTTTAACACTGATGTTGACTTTCATCTTATTCATCTTCATATTCTCCTGTTTGTTTATTTTCATGTTCTGTTTCTTCCATGTTTAGTCATGTTTAGTCTAATACATGTTTAGGGTTATTAAGTGTTTGGTTTGTCTCTCGAGTTCAGAATTAGATCTTGATAATCATGTTCTCTCTTCTATTCTGTTAGGGTTTTTATCTTGTTAGTTTTCAATAGCTCTTCTGTCAACTTACATGTTTGGATCCTGATACTATGTTCAATGGTTTGTCTTTCATTGTCACTCATGATTTGTATTAGATTACTTTTGTTGGCTTGCAACATCTCAATTGTTTCTCTTTCTGTATCTTCACATGTCTAGTCTTAGTAAAGCTTGGCAATCTTTATTCATCCCTTATCCTGTCTTTAATCTGGGGTTCACTTCTTTGCTCACATGCTGGTGGTCTTATTTGTGTTCATTTTTAGTGCAAATCTAGTATTCTTGTCATATCATCTCTCATATGTTTTATTTGATGAATGAGTATGCCAATTTGGGGTCTGTTTCTCTTCATGTTACCCTCATATGATAGATTTAGGTTTCTCTTTTCACTGTTTCTCCATGTTCTTCTTGTCATCATCTTCATCTCATTTGTCATACACTTGTGTTAGATTTAGAAACGTTATTCTTTGCTTCTTCATGGCTTTCCTATTCTTCATCCCCACTCTTAACATGCATATATCAAGCTAGGGTAGCACTTAAAAGTGAATTCTAATTACCATGCTTAGGTTAGTTGAACCATGTTGACTGTTTCATGAGAATCTGTGCTTATATGTGTTTGTGCCCTGAACCTTGGTGATTCTGAGTTATTCAAACTTCCATGTGACTTGAACTGGTAGTTATTAGGTCTTAATTAACATAAATTCATACTTTGCCTCATAAAATTAGATAATGTGAATTAATCAACTGAAATTCAACCATATCAATTGCCTTCTCTGAGTTTTGGTTGATTATTACATTTTGTTTGATCTTATGTGTCCTAATATGCAATCCATGTTGAAACTGATTTAGTTTTACTGGTTCTGGTTGAGTGTAGTTGTTTGATTAACACTGTTTGAACCCTAGGTGAATTGGTTATAGCTGTTAGCATTAGGTTCTTATGAAAATGGTTAGTTTTTAAATAGGACTAACGCTGAAAATGCATAATTAGGTTATAAGTTTAATAATTGGCCTAAGAATGGTTAACCTTGCAAAAGGTTGACCAATTCTATAAGCCCTAACACACAGTTCACTGTTAAACAGTGGCTGGTTGTGCAAAGGGGCTATGTCTGCAAATGCAGACTAGCCCAGGCTCTATATTGAGCCCTGAACAGCAAAGTGGCCAAACCTGTAAAGGTTTTGGGCCCAGCTGTTCAGTATATGGCTTTGATAGCCCAAGCTAAGTCTCAACTTGAGACTAGCTAACTTTTAAATAGGTTAATTATAACAATAAAACAGGCTATGCCTGCAAGTAGCTTTAATTAGGAATAAATGGGTCTTAATTGACTCGAATTAACTTAAAAATGGCTAAATTTGAAGTAGTTCTTAAAAATGAAACTGGCCAGCCCTTAAATACTAATGCTAGGGCTGGCTATTAGTTAAATAGTTCAAAACAAGTTGAAAATCCGCCCTAGGCAAGCTAGTAAATCAGCAGTGCCCTTAGGGGCATAATTGGGTATTAAAAAGGTAAAATAGTAACTAGTAAGAACTTAGGAGGGTAATAGGGACATTCATACTCCTGATTTCTGCAATTTTGCAGAGATTTAGGGGTATAATGGTCTCCTAAAAAATGGGAAATCTGTAAAAATCTTTAACCCCTAAGGTCATACTAGTAAAAGGCCCCAAAAGGAATCTTTTGGAACCTTCCAGCACATGCTGGAAGGGTTTTGATAACTGAAAATGGGGACTTAAGTGTAGATTTAATAAACTTAGGAGGGGGAGAAGTGGGAGAAAATCCCATAACTTTCTCCCCAAGTTTCAGCCTTAGGATAACTATAAATACACCTTCAAAAGGGCTGAAAAGGGGGTTCCATTGGAGAATAATCTGAAAACACACCTAAGCTGAAATTCACCAAAGCTTGAGAGATAAATTAGCAATACAACAGTGGGATTTTTCGGTTCTCTATCGAATTTTTCTGGGTTATTTGCTTTGGGGTTACTGCTTGTTTGCTGTTTGTTGTTTGCTGTGTTGCTGTGTTGTTCCACACATTTGGATATTCACTCTACTGTTGCATTCATTGTTTGGGTCTACTGCTGTTATTGCTTACTCCTTCTCCCCTAGAACTCATTGGTTCTTTTTTGCTGAATCAGGTACACACCTTATTCAATGAAGCTGTATTGTTGAGATGCATTAATGGAAAGAAGTCCCTGTTTTAAATCATTTTGTCTTTTTGTATTAGTAGCTAAATTGTAGTAAAATGTAGTAGTATAAAAACAGATACAAAAGACACTGTAATAATTTAGTACTAGTAGCAGAATAGTAGTAGTAGTAAGTAGCATAAACCACTTAGATTAAATAGGTAAGAAGCTCTAAAACATAAGTTAGTTAAAAAATAGTTTCTGAATCATTAATCATTCACTCACAGTAGATTCATAAATCACAGTCATATATTAGGATTCATTCAAATGCGGATAAGTTTAAACATTAGATTAAATAATGAGTAACTCATGATTGGGTTAAGTATGCTGTTAAGGTCTTGGTAAAATCAGTAGTATGAGCATGTTTCGAAGATCACGTAGACGTAGATGCTAGGATCATTGCAATTGGAATGTTTAAATTCTGTTTGGATAGTTCAATTAATTCTAAGGGTCAAAGTCCAGTTATGAATACTCAATAGAGGAAGTGATTAGATATTGAAGTGGTTCAAGTAGGATGAATTGATGGTGATGAAAGGTGTAGCTAATCATTTAGTCTTAAATAATTTGTAGTTAATCAGTTAATTACTCTTCGATTTTCCTATAATAGACAGTCTTCTTAGAATTATTTTTAACCCTTAAACAGTAATTAGCATAACTCTAGTGATAAACATTGTGCAAATTTCCTTAGTGTAATAATCTGGTAACAATGGCTAGTAATTAGATCAATAGAAGTGTAGATAAAAGTAGCCTGTTAATTTGGTTCTCCTAATAAGTTGCAACCATAGAATATCCTGTACAATAGCTCTACTCTTTCAATGAATAAAACCAATCTGACTTCGATTCTTAAATCTTGTTGATTCGCGTTTTATAGTTCTTTGCATTTATTGTTATTTCATATTACGTTTATCAGTTTTTGGCTCAATATGCAAACTATCTTTAAACTCCAATGTGAAGTTAATGAGGCCAGCGAGTTTAAAACCAAGGCATCTTGGATCTCGAAGTTATGTCCACGGAAAGTCCAGGCCCAACCACAACAAATTACACGGGCCCGGGATTCTTATTGTTACAAAATCGAATAAGGCAAAAACAATATGTAGCAAATGTAGTTAACAAAATAGGACCGGACTTTAAAATTAATCGGGACGGGCCTCGCCCGAATAACAATCGGGGCCCCCATTTAGTAATGATATAATACAAATAGACTCGGGAAAGCTAATAGCTAATTCCATAGCTTCTCCCAAAAGATTTAAAAGCCGATAGACATTACTTTAGGGCACGATTTAATATACCTTCCTATGAATGAGTGTGCACTTGGTGCGACTCAAATCCAAATCTCGGTAAAGCCGAAATACACCAAAGGTCATAGGCGTACTGGTTGCGGTATGACTTGAGGCGTGTTTTCGCGATACCGCAAATTCCTAAAAAATAATATTTAAACGTAAAAGCGTATTGTGTTATTAAAATCTATAACCGAGTCAAACAAAAGTCAAGAACAACAGTGGAGCGACCGTGCTAAAACCACGGAATCCGGGAGTGCCTAACACCTTCTCCCGGGTTAACAGAGTTCCTTATCCGGACCTCTGCTTCGCAGACATTTTAAGAGTCAAAATTCCTCGGATTCGGGATTAACAGGTGACTTGGGACACCATTGTCATTCCCAAGTGGCGACTCTGATTAATCTCTAATAAATCCCGAACCGATTGTCCTTAAATTGGAAAAACTCCTTCCCTTACGTTATTTTATCCGTCTCGGGTAATTGAGCGTCGGGGTATACCCTACAAGTGTATTTATACACCTTACGCATGTCGGGGTAGTAAAAAGGGAGGTGTGACAGCTCTGGCGACTCCGCTGGGGACCCAACCCTGAATTTCGATTTCGGGGTTTAAGAACTCGAGCTCCTTAGAACTGCCGTTTGCGTTTTATTTGACTTAATTATATGATTTGAATAACATGCTATGTGCTTTATCGCTTTGATATTATCTGGACTGTATATATAAAATTGTGCCGAAAACCTTTCTCTCTTCTCCCTCGGGGATGTGCTTACTGGTTGAGACTCCCCTTTCTGTTAAATGTCACCTTAAATTAAGAAAACAGAGGCCGGATAAGTTACAAAGCCGATTGACTCCGCGGGTCACCGGTACGTAGCCCCCTCCTCGATTCGAGTTGTCCGCTCGGGTACACGGTCTAGCAATCCATGAAACCGTAAGATTTTGAACATAGGTCTAGGACGATTATTTGCATCATGTCTGACTTAGGGGACTCAACACAGGGGTTGGGTCCGTCTAGGACAGGTGACCCGGTATTGAAAAGACCGAGCATGCTATGTGTTGCATTTTATTGTCCTTGATCGTTATGCTGACCGGCGAAAATTCCGAGATTGGAAAATTGTTGAGAGAGAGGAAAATAAGGATTTGTATAAAATAGGTACTTGGAAGAATTTGAAAATTTGAAAAAATAGGTGGAACATTTTTGAAATAATTGGTCAAATAATCTGACCGAACTACGCAGGTTTGATTCTCGCCATTAGGTGGGATACGTAGGCAACCCTTAAACGGGTCCAACCACGCTTTTAGAAAAAGACCAAAAAGATTTTCTTTTCAAATAATCGAGGTGATTGCTATTTTTGGAAATGGCCGAATGTTCCGAAAGGACGACGGAAGGCTGTTTTTGCAAAAATGGCCACTTCGAAAAATCATTTTTCTTTTCTTTCATTCAAAAATTGAAAACTTGCATTGAAAAAGATTTTTCCTTTTCTAAATAAAATCACCTTAATAAATGTGCGGGACGAGCACGATGATGAATGAACAATTTTCCCTAAATAAAATCCCTTTGGAGCTGAGATTATGGTGGCAGGACATGGGATCCGATGGTCAAGACTGGGTCAAAAGGTACTTGAAAGGCCTTACGGGGTTACTCGAACTAGTTCCTCGAGGTGATGTGGTTAGAGCGTTGGTCACGTTTTGGGATTCGGCACACAACGTATTTCATTTCCCAGATTTTGAACTTACCCCAACTTTGGAGGAGATTGCCTTTTACATTGGGAAGACCGAGGTTCCGCTGAAAGGAAAATACCCGGTATCTCCGAGGACGGTGACAGTGCATCGCTTCCTCGACTCTTTGAAAATTGCCCGGAATGTTCATAATGAAGATCTGGCCGATGGATTTTGTTCTTTAAGCTTCATCTACAACAGGTTTGGACACGTTGGGGGCTTTAATGATCTTACCAACAAGTTGTGTTGCAAGTCCAACCGGGCAAAATGGGAAGAACACCGGAGGTTCGCATTTTTGGTGGCATTTCTTGGAGTTGTTGTATTCCCGAGGAAAGATGGACATATCAATATAAAAGTCGCCGGGGTAGCTTCCACACTGATAGTACAAGAAAACTGTACTTTGGCCCCAATGATTGTTGCGGATATCTATCGAGCTCTGACTGCGTGCAAAGGCGGGGCTACTTTCTTCGAAGGGTGTAACTTGATCTTGCAAATTTGGCTAATTGAGCATTTGTGCCACCACCCTTCCTTCTCGAGCTATGGTTCGGCCGATCGGACATGTTTGGAAGAGTTCAATGCGAGGACAAAAGAAGTAAAGTTGCCAGAGGGAGTCCAAGGTTGGATTGTGTATCTTCGATCACTAACTGACGGTCAAATCGATTGGACGTATGACTGGTTACCTCTTGACGAGGTGATATACATGCCAACGGAGGGATCGCCGTTTTTGATCATGGGTTTGAAGAGTATACAACCCTATGCCCCGTACAGAGCCCTGCGACAGTTGGGTCGGTGTCAGATTATTCCGAGAGATGGGGATCTCAGTGTGCAAGCTGTGGAGATTGGTCCAGACGGGCAATTTCCGGAAGCAAAAATCCGGCAAATCTGGAACGAGTGCCAAAATTTGAAGATTGATACTTGTGTGCCGAATAGAGCAAAGGGGGAGATATCACCTGGGTACTCCACATGGTACCGACGAGGGATTGAACACGAACGTCTTTCAAAGAGACCTCACTTGCAAGACCTGATAGAGCAATCCGAGGAAAATCTGAAATGGGCGGCCAAGGAGAAAGAATATAAGGCCAAAATCAGTCTATTGGAAGATAAGTTGAGAAATCTTCATTTCGAAAGCGGCTTACAAGCAGCATCCGATGAAGGGGAAAAGAAACAGCTGAAAAAAGAAAATGATATGTTGAAGGCTCAAATAGCTCAAATGAAAATTGCATCCGAGACCCCAGTTCGTTCAGCCCGAGATGAAAAGTTAATTGAGATTCTCCGGCGGAAAGTAAACGACTATAGCTTTGATTTGGACGTAGCTGAAAAAGAGTTAGTCAAGGCTCGGAAGCAAATGGACAAAGACGCCGAGGAAAGAGCCAAGTTGGTCCGGCAGCTACATGACCAGCACGATGTTGAAATAGCTCAGCTTAGAAAGAAAATGATCTCAGCCACAGTCAAAAGTAACAAGATTATCAAAGATCTTGAAGAAGAAAGAGAGCACTGCTACACGACTATGGCGAGATTAGAATTGAAGCTGCAACAAGTGCAAAAGGACAACCAACACACCTTGGATGCTCGCACTCAGCAAATAAGCCGTCTATTGCAAGAAAAAGGGGTCATCAGAGAAAAGATTGTTCGCATCGCCCAATACATCACCCGAAAGACTCAGCTTTGTGAAGATATGACTCGGAGGACTTTTGTATCTGCAGTGAAGTTTTTTGTACAACAAGTCATGGCCGACCTGGATAGGCTTCAAAGGCGTTTAGCATATAGGCCCGCGGCAAGGCCGAACGATGCCTCGCGGGCACTAGGTGCATTAATGTACTCTTAGGTCATGCATCATCTTTTATTTTTCTTTTCTTAAACATCACTTTGTAATCAAGGTTTTGGATTATCAATGAGAAAACAAAGTGTTGTTACCAATTCTTTTATTTTATGTCATTTCCTTCATATCCGCTAGGCAAATAAATAGGAGCGTGATTATGAAAACGGCAAGGAAAAAGAGAGAGAAGAAAAAGCAAGAAAAAAAAAGAGGAGAAAAAGCAAGAAAAAAAAAGAAGAAAAGAATAGAAAAGAAGAAAAGAAAGGAAGAAAACAAAAGAGCGGAAAAAGAAAAAAGATGATTGAAGTGAGCAGCGGCCGGGATGATGCATAACGACTCGAGCAAATGTGTTTGTTTTTTAAGTCGTTACATCTTATTCATGCGCTAACAACTAACAAGTGTTGATGTTTGTGAGTCCAGATTTTCTAGGCAACTGGCATACTGGCTACCCACTCATACAACACCAGATCCAAAAAGATGACAAAGGCTGTGTCCCAGGAGATCGAGGCAACCATTGTAGACACTGCTCACGAAGAAGAGATCGTGGATGTGGCAGGGATGAAAGAAGAAATGTACAAGTTAAGACGACAGATGGCTGAAATGTACCAGGCTTGGTCGAGAGGTCAACCACTACCAGCCTACCCGGCTAACCCTGCATATGTCCCTCCAGATCCTAACCCTGAGCCACCAACATTGAACTCGTCCTCCACCTGCCCCGATTACCCTCGCTACTATGCTTCCACCTCCCGGATACCACCACCTCGGCCAAGCAAACACCACCTCGAGTTCCACGAGTTGCTCACTGTATACGTGGCACCTCCGCCCGCTGTTATCCACAAGTCCTCTAGTGAACCAATGTTTCATATCCAGGATTCTCACTACTACCCTCCGGAGCCTACCTTCAGACAACACGAGTCTCACGCTCCAATGATAGAAGCAAATGCCGGGCAGGAAGAGATGGCTCGGAAAGTGAAGAGTCTTGAGAACGCTTTCCGCAATATGCAAGGGCTAGGAGGGCAAGTAAGTGTAGCCTACAAAGACCTGTGTTTGTTCCCCGAGGTGCAGCTTCCTACAGGATTTAAGTTGCCCAAGTTTGACATGTACAACGGACACGGGGATCCGGTAGCTCATCTAAGAGGATATTGTAGCAAGATGAGAGGCGCGGGAGGAAGAGATGAATTGTTGATGGCGTACTTCAGCCAAAGTTTGAGTGGATCAGCTCTGGAATGGTATACTCGACAGGACCGTACAAGATGGTTCGTTTGGGATGACTTAGCGCAAGCTTTCGCTAGTCACTTTCAGTATAATTTGGAGATCATACCCGACAGGTTATCCCTTACCAAGCTGGAGAAAAAGCCAGGAGAGAGCTTTAGAGAATATGGTTTTAGATGGAGGGAACAGGCCGCTAGAGTGGATCCGCCAATGAAAGAAGGTGAGATGGTGGATTGTTTTCTGCAAGCTTTGGAGCCAACGTACTACGGCCATCTAGTGTCGGCAATCGGGAAAAGTTTCAACGAAGTTGTGAAAATGGGAAGTTTTGAAGAAAAGGGTTTGAAGACAAACAAGATTATGAGTTTTTCGGCTATCAAAGCCACCAATCAAGCTATACAGAGTGGAAGTGTAGGAGTGATGGGAAAGAAGAAGAAAGAAGAAGTATCAACCATTGAAAGCAGATCCTAGAGTCGCAACCCACATTATAACCCACCAAGACCCTACCGCCAACACACGCCAAGCCCAACAACTCCATATAACCCACCACCACCACCGTCTTACCCGCCAAATCCCTACAACACACCAAGCCCATATAACCCACCACCACCACCATACCCACCAACTGTCCCACATTACCACCACCCTCAAGCACAAGCCTACCCACCACCACCACCCCACGTGTGGAGAGCTCAAGCTCCACACAATGTGTACCACACCCAAAATACCTACCCAACCCCTAAACCTTACCGAAACCAGAATAGACCCAGGTCGGACGCTGATTGGAGAAACAAAGCAAAAAAGACATTCACTCCTCTCGGAGAATCATATACCAGTCTTTTCCACAGGTTGAAAGAGTTAGGGATGTTGAGACCAATTGCACCAAAAAATCCAAACCCACCCTCGAAAAATCTTGATTCTTCTGTCAGATGTGAATACTGTTCGGGAACATTGGGCCACGATACTGAGAAGTGTTGGCAATTAAAGAATGCCATTCAAGATCTTATCGATGAGAGGAGAATTGAAGTGCAGGCTCCCGAGGCCCCAAACATTACCCAGAATCCATTGCCAAATCACCACGAAACGAATATGATAGAACTGGTGCAGGATGATGGCAATCAAAAACCATCTCAAGCCGTCATGATGATAAAGTCGAGTGACAAGCTAGAAAAGGAAGTTGTGAAGGAGAAAGCGATTGTTGAGAAACCAAAGCCAGTAGTAATGGGAAGTCTGAAAGTGGTAGTGCCAGGTGCAAAGACAACTGTGACTGTGAAGGGTGCAAGTGCAGAGCCAGTGATCATAAAACCAGTAGTGCAAATGCCAGTGGTAAGTACCAGGACTGTGCCTTGGAACTATAACAAGGTAACAGTAGTTTACAAGGGAAAAGAGATTTCTGGTGAAATTAATGAAACGCATGGACTCACACGATCTGGAAGGTGTTTTGCTCCAGAGGAGCTGAGAAAGATGAAAGCGGTGAAAGAAAGTCAATTGAAAAAGCCAGTGTCGGAGGAGGAAGCAGAAGAATTTCTTAAGAAAATGAAGTCACAAGAGTACTCGGTGGTTGAGCAGTTAAGAAAGACCCCGGCCCAAATTTCTCTGTTATCTTTGTTGATACATTCAGAGGAGCACCGGAAGGCTCTTATGAAGATTCTAAATGAGGCTCATGTTCCGGAGAAGATTTCAGTGTGTCATTTGGAGAAGATTACCAGCAAAATTTTCGAGTCTAACAGGATTACCTTCTCTGATAGGGAGCTGCCGGTGGAAGGAACTGAACACAATAAAGCATTATACCTCACAGTGAAGAGTGAAGAGTCAGTCGTGACCAAGGTATTGATTGACAATGGATCGAGCGCGAATATTTGTCCGCTGTCAACTTTAGGGAAGCTGAACATTAGCCCGGATAGAATCCGGAGAAACAGTATCAATATGAGAGGGTTCGACGGCGGAGGTAAGAACACTCTGGGAGATACTATTTTGGAAGTGACCATCGGTCCCGTTGATTTTACAATGGAGTTCCAGGTGCTCGACATCGCCGTATCATATAACTTACTGTTAGGTCGACCCTGGATTCATGCGGCCAAAGCGGTGCCATCTTCTCTACACCAGGTGGTCAAGTTTGAATGGGAGCAGCAAGAGATTGTTGTACACGGAGAGGAAAATGCTTGTAATGTGGTAGCACCTTTTGACGGTACTAATGGGGATCGGGGTCCTTGGGTCTACCAAGTGACGGATGCTGTTGAGGTGAATAGGGTTGCTGAAGGAGAAAGGTTATCAACCCCGATGTTGGCACCAACTGCTGTAATGGTGGCCAGAGAAATGCTGAGAAACGGATTCGCACCGGGGAAGGGATTAGGCAAAACACTGCAGGGAGTCACTCAACCAGTTCAGCTTCCGGAGAATAAAGGTACATTCGGCTTAGGGTTCAAACCCACCTTTGCCGATATCCAAAGAGCCTCTAAAGCCAAGAGAAACTGGACCTTGCCCAAACCCATACCCAAATTATCCGACATCTTTATCGGGCCTGGTACAAAATATCAACCATCTGCTGCAACAAAGTGCATTGAGACCCAACTTGATGAAGAAATGCTTGGTTTTAGGAAAATGTTCTGGGAGGTGAATACGATTGAAGCAGGGGAAGGCACGAGCAACATGGACGTGCAATTTGTGGGGCCCAGAGTCACATTGAACAATTGGGAAGCTACTCCTTTCCTTATCCGGAAGGAGTCTTGGTAGTTAGCTCAAAATTTCATCATTGTTTTCCCCAAAGTTGTTATAATTTCCCCATTCCCCTCATGAAAAAAAATCACCATGTATCCCGAACATCGTTCGTTTCTTTTATTAATGAAATGCAGTTTTTCCTTTTCTTCACTTTTGCCTTATTTTTCTTTATTTTTCCTTTTGTACAGTTTTGCATGTGTTGATTCCAATGCCATGTCATGCGTGAAGGATTCTAGACCCAGTTCTGACAATCACGCTACTATACAAGAAATCGAGGAAGATAGTGAAATAGAATGTGAGGATGAGGAAGCCCTGGAGGAAATAAGTAAGGACATGAAACAATACGAGGAAAAACCCAAGCCGAATCTGAGTGATACGGAATCTGTAAACTTGGGGAGCGAAGATGATGTCCGAGAAACAAAGATTAGTGTGCATTTGGAGGCACCCCTCAGGGATGAATTGATAGGGTTGTTACATGAATTTAAGGACATCTTTGCTTGGTCCTATGATGACATGCCCGGGCTTAGCACAGATCTAGTGGTACACAAGTTGCCTATCTACTCGGAATGCCGGCCAGTAAAACAAAAGCTGAGGAAATTCAAAACGGACATTAGCGTGAAGATAAAAGAAGAGGTGAATAAGCAGTTCGAGGCAAAGGTCATAAGAGTTACCAAATACCCCACCTGGTTGGCAAATGTTGTGCCGGTCCCGAAGAAAGACGGCAAAACCGGAGTGTGTGTAGACTATAGAGACCTCAACAAAGCTAGTCCGAAGGATGACTTCCCATTGCCAAACATTCACATATTGATCGACAATTGCGCCAAGCATGAAATCGGTTCGTTTGTGGACTGTTATGCAGGTTATCACCAGATCCCGATGGACGAAGAAGATGTTGAGAAAACTGCCTTCATTACACCTTGGGGAACGTACTGTTACAGAGTAATGCCGTTTGGATTGAAGAATGCCGGGGCGACTTACATGAGGGCAATGACCACTATGTTTCATGATATGATGCATAGAGAAATTGAAGTATATGTGGACGATGTCATCATAAAGTCCAGAAAACAACCTGATCACGTGAAAGATTTGAGGAAGTTTTTCCAAAGACTCCGGAGGTACAATCTAAAACTCAATCCAGCGAAGTGTGCTTTTGGAGTACCTTCAGGGAAACTACTGGGGTTTATTGTGAATCGGCGAGGTATTGAACTAGATCCGTCAAAGATCAAGGCTATTCAAAGTCTACCTCCGCCGAGAAACAAGAAGGAGGTCATGAGCTTATTAGGAAGGTTGAATTACATTAGTCGGTTCATTGCTCAATTGACATCAACATGCGAGCCGATCTTCAAGTTGTTGAAGAAAGATGCGGCGGTGAAATGGACCGACGAGTGTCAGGAAGCCTTCGACAAGATCAAAGAATATTTGGCCAATCCTCCGGTGTTAGTTCCTCCAGAACCAGGGCGTCCTCTGATTTTGTATTTGACGGTGCTAGATAACTCTTTTGGTTGTGTACTGGGTCAACATGATGAGACAGGCAAGAAGGAACAAGCCATCTACTACCTCAGCAAAAAGTTTACATCCTACGAGGTGAAGTATACCCAACTGGAGAGAACTTGTTGTGCATTGATTTGGGTGGCTCAGAAGCTAAAGCATTATTTGTCGGCATACACTACGTACTTGATATCACGATTGGATCCTCTCAAGTATATCTTTCAGAAGCCCATGCCTACGGGAAGACTGGCCAAATGGCAGATTCTGCTCACAGAATTTGACATTGTTTATGTAACTCGTACGGCAATGAAGGCACAAGCTATTGCAGACCATTTGGCCGAGAATCCGGTGGATGATGAATATGAACCACTGAAAACATACTTCCCGGATGAAGAGGCAATGCTTGTCGAGGAGACGGAGCAAGAGGAGAGATCGGGATGGAAAATGTACTTTGACGGAGCCGTCAACAGTAGGGGCGTTGGTATCGGAGCGGTACTCATTTCAAGTACGGGTCAACACTATCCCGTCACAGCTCAGCTTAGATTTTTCTGTACCAACAATATGGCCGAATATGAGGCGTGCATCTTGGGATTAAGGATGGCAATTGACATGGGTATTCAAGGGATTTTGGTCATGGGTGACTCGGATCTCTTGGTACACCAAATTCAAGGGGAATGGGAGACACGAGATTTGAAATTGATACCATATCGGTATTGTTTGCACGAGTTGTCTCAAAGATTCCAGTCTATATAATTCAAGCATATCCCGAGAATGCACAATGAGATTGCAGATGCTTTGGCCACATTGTCCTCCATGTTGCATCATCCGGATAAGACATACATAGATCCGCTCCAGATCCAAGTCCGAGATCAGAATGCTTATTGCTTCGCTGTGGAAGAAGAGTCGGATGGAGAGCCGTGGTATCATGATATTAGAGAATACTTGAAAGGTGGCAAATACCCGGAACAAGCCACTGGAGACCAGAAGAGAGCCATCAGGCGTCTAGCCAATGGATTTTTCTTCAGTGGAGGAGTGGTATACAAAAGAACACCAGATCTGGGCTTATTGAGATGTGTGGATGCACAACAAGCAGATGAGATCATGATTGAAGTACATGCTGGAGTATGCGGGCCTCACATGAGCGGATATGTTTTAGCAAAGAAGATCTTAAGAGCTGGGTACTACTGGCTCACGATGGAGCGTGATTGTATCAGGTATGTAAAGAAATGCCATCAATGCCAGGTACATGGAGATCTGATCCATTCTCCACCTTATGAGTTGCACACAATGTCGGCGCCTTGGCCCTTTGTTGCTTGGGGCATGGATGTCATCGGCCCAATAGATCCAGCCGCTTCTAATGGGCACAGGTTTATTCTAGTTGCGATTGATTATTTCACCAAGTGGGTCGAAGCTAAGACATTCAAGGCGGTGACGAAGAAAGCGGTGGTGGATTTTGTGCACGAGAATATCATATGCCGATTTGGAATCCCAAAAGTGATTATCACAGACAATGGAGCCAATTTAAACAGTCATCTCATGGCGGAAGTTTGTGAAAGGTTTAAGATCACGCACGGCAATTCCACACCTTACAGGCCAAAGGCGAATGGTGCAGTAGAGGCGGCAAATAAGAACATCAAGAAGATTCTTCGAAAAATGGTGGAGGGATCCAGGCAGTGGCATGAAAAGTTACCCTTTGCTCTCATGGGTTACCGCACGACGGTACGTACTTCTATCGGAACCACACCTTATACTGGTGTACGGAACGGAGGCTGTTATACCCGCAGAAATAGAAATACCGTCATTGCGAATTGTAGCAGAATCTGAGATAGATGACGATGAATGGGTAAAGGCCCGGTTAGAACAGTTGAATTTGATTGATGAGAAGAGATTGGCCGCAGTCTGCCATGGGCAGTTGTATCAGCAAAGAATGGCCAAAGCATATAATAAGAAGGTACGACCTCGAAAGTTTGAAGTTGGACAATTGGTATTGAGGCGTATCTTACCACATTGGGCAGAGCCAAAAGGTAAGTTTGCACCGAATTGGCGAGGACCGTTCGTGGTATCACGGGTGTTGTCCAATGGAGCGTTATATTTAACAGATGTTGAAGGAAAGTGCGTAGAGACTGCTATCAATTCAGATGCAGTCAAAAGATACTATGTATGATTCCTTTTCAATTGTATGTTTTGTATTTTGTTGTGATTTTGGAATTGAAATGATGAAGGCATTTTATTCTCTATCCAAACACTTTATCCATTGTTAACCCCTTTGAGCCTTAATGAATGAATTCTTTCATATCCCTCTCTCGGAATTGCTTTAGTATAATAAGATCGAAATTGCCGGAATGAAAAATGAAATGATGGAAAAATGACAAAAAATGAAAAAATGAAAAAATGGAAAAAAAAATGAAAAAAAAAAAAGAAAAGACAAAAATCGGGAAAAAGTCAAAAAGAAATCCATCTAACTTATTGAAGTTGAATGAACTACGTCTGACTTGATCCCGAAAGGGTACGTAGGCAGCCTCTCTGAGGTTCAGTCACAATAAAGAAAAAATCCAAAAATTCCCCACGTATTGAAACTGGGGCAGAAGTTATGTTTTAATAATTCCGAGAGTTGTAAATATTTTTAACCCTCGTTGAAATTTTGGAGCCTTTATATCTTTCTTTCTTAACCCGTCCAAAAGCCACGTTACAGTCCAAAGAAAGACCTTCTGATCAATTTTGAAATGATAACAAATACAACGAAGGAGGAGCGAAGTATCGGACAATACCCGTGGAACAGAAAACAAAATACAAAAAGGAAAAATGGAAAAAATAAAAAATGAGAGAGTCTCATCAGTGAAAACCTTAGCCGGCACTGTGAGACGATTGTGAGGTTGAGAGAAATAAAATGAGAGAGTCTCATCGGTGAAAACCTTAATCGGCACTGTGAGATGATTGTGAGGTTGAGAGAATAAACGAGAGAGTCTTATTGGTGAAAACCTTTCGAGGCACGTTGGGCGATCGTAAGGATTACCATGAAAAGAGAAAAGGCAACAAAAAATAGTATCTGTTTGGGTTGAAAACAATTCGGAGTCAGAATAATGATTGGAACGAACCGGGTCGGAGTTTAAATACATGGCATGGTCAGCGGAATCAGCCAAACAAATGCCCAGATAAGTTCTATTATCTCTCCAAAACACCCTTACCCTCTTTCATTTTCTGCATTTCATTGTTTACCTTTTTGAGAGCTAACTACCAGCTCCTGATAACGGAAGTTGACACAACACTGGATCAGAAAGGAAAGGAGATTTGGGAAAGGAATAAAGAAGCTTGGCAAACATGGCCAAAGAAAAAGAAAACAGAACAAAAATGGAGAAATGAGAAAATACAAAAAGAGTCCGCAAGGGACAAGAAGTCGAAAGCCATGCAACATGAAAAAGCAAAAACAGAGGAAGCAATAAGAAGTGGGGACGGCAGATGCCAGTTGCCAGCAGTTTATATCTAATAAATTTTGTTTCATGCAGGAACAAATTGTCACTAATCACTTTAAAGTGAATGTGACCAATGTGGAAAATTTAAAATACCAAAAAGAGAAAGTCTGCCGAATAAGTGGAGAAATTCACAAGCAAGAGATAAGTTGGTAAAAAGAAAAATACCAAAAAGAGGAAGGAAATATCTTTTGAAATCCACTCCCCAGTCCTCAGGCTGAGGGAATATTTTCTGCATTCGCATTGCACGTTTAAATTTCTGTTAGGCGCCCACCTTCAAATACGGGAATATTTTCTGCATTCGCATTGCACGTTTAAATTTCTGTTAGGCGCCCACCTTCAAATACGGGAATATTTTTTGCATCGCATTGCACGTTTCAATTCTGGTAGGCGCCCACCTTCAAATACGGGAATATTTTCGCATTCGCATTGCACGTTTAAATTCTGTTAGGCGCCCACCCTCAAATACGGGAATACTTTCTGCATTCGCATTGCACGTTTAAATTTACGGTAGGCGCCCGCCCGAATACGGGAATATTTTACGCATTCGCATTGCACGTTTCATTTATGTTAGGCGCCACGCTTCGAATACGGGAATATTTTACGCATTTGCATTGCACATTTAAATTTACGTTAGGCGCCCCCGCTTCAAATACGGGAATATTTTCTACATTCGCATTGCACGTTTAAATTTACGTTGGGCGCCCACTCGAATACGGGAATATTTTCGCATTTGCATTGCACGTTCAATTACGTTAGGCGCCCACCTTCAAATACGGGAATATTTTACGCATTTGCATTGCACGTTCAATTTCTGTTGGCGCCCGCCTGAATACGGGAATATTTTCGCATCGCATTGCACGTTTCAATTACGTTAGGCGCCCACCTTCAAATACGGGAATATTTTACGCATCGCATTGCACGTTTCAATTACGTTAGGCGCCCCCCTCGAATACGGGAATATTTTCTGCATTCGCATTGCACGTTTAAATTTATGTTAGGCGCCCACTTCAAATACGGGAATATTTTACGCATTCGCATTGCACGTTTAAATTTACGGTAGGCGCCCACGTCAGTACGGGAATATTTTCGCATTCGCATTGCACGTTTCATTTATGTTAGGCGCCCACCTTCAAATACGGAATATTTTCTGCATTTGCATTGCACGTTTAAATTTCGTTAGGCGCCCCCCTCAAATACGGGAATATTTTCTGCATTCGCATTGCACGTTTAAATTTACGTTAGGCGCCCACCTTCAAATACGGGAATATTTTCTGCATTTGCATTGCACGTTTCAATTACGTTAGGCGCCCGCTTCAAATACGGGAATATTTTCGCATTTGCATTGCACGTTTCAATTACGTTAGGCGCCCGCCTTCAAATACGGGAATATTTTACGCATCGCATTGCACGTTTCAATTACATTGGCGCCCACCTTCAAATACGGGAATATTTTCTGCATCGCATTGCACGTTTCAATTATGTTAGGCGCCCACCTTCAAATACGGGAATATTTTCTGCATTTGCATTGCACGTTTCAATTCTGTTAGGCGCCCACCTTCGAATACGGGAATACTTTTCTGCATTCGCATTGCACGTTTCAATTCTGTTAGGCGCCCACCTTCTAATACGGGAATATTTTTTGCATATCATGGTTTACACAGTTAAAAAAGCCCACACTGGGGCAGAAAAAGAAAAAAAGTAGTTTGTTGTTTTGTTTTAAGCAGGTTAATCTCGAGATCAAGAAAATCAAAAAAGAGAGTCAACAAGAAAAGAAAAATCAACAAAAAAGAGAGTCAGCATCAAGGAAAATCAACAAAAAAGGAAGATTCTGCATCACCGGAAAGGGAAGAAGAGCAAAAGCTAGATTAGGAACAATTGTAATTGTAGGATCTTAGTTTAGAATAGCTTCTCATTTTACATTCCCCCCCCCGGTGTAATAAGGAGTAAGTCAGCAGATCTCAACAGTGTCAATGCAACAGTGAGTTTGGTAGTTTTTAAAACTGCCAAACCTTCCCGAACTACACTGACCTGATTCCTGTTTAGCCCAGGATATGTAGGCAACCTCTAAAGCAGGGTGCGGTCAAAAGGTTTTCCAAAAATGCTTTCACGGAATATGCCGATGTGCAAAAATCTCTCATTACTGCTCACTTATCTTTGCACTGAAACTCTTCGTGTTTCCGAGCAAAGAGGGGCAGCTGTGAGCACATGATTTTTGCACCAGGCAAATAATTCCAAAATTAAAATAAATATGTTTTTGAGTGCAATTACTTGCTTCGCTTGAAATTAGTTATATTTTTGTGTGTTTGAATAAGTAATAAAATTAGAAAAATCAAAAATAGTAGTAATTAATTTGTTAGTTTAGTTAATTAGAAAATTAGTAAAATAGCTTAAGTAGTAGAAATTAGGGAAAAATAGCAGAAAATTACCAAAAAATACTAGAAAATTAGAGTAGGTAGTAAATTAGGATTTATAATTTTTCATAAAAGAAAAGAAAAAAAATTAATAAAAGAAAATACATAAAAATCATTAAAACCAGAAAATACAAAAAAATAGATATATATATATATGCTGTGTAATTGAATCTGGGCCAATTGTGGTCCAAATCGTTGGCCCAGTCCTTAAGCCCAAACAGACCCGGTCCAAAGGCTGTAAGCAGAGATGATCTCAGCCGTTCGTCTCCTCAAATCAACGGCCTTAAATAATTGGCCGAGTTATTTAATTAATTAATGCTGAGATTTAATCTCAGCCGTGCATTCAATTTAATCTAACGGTCAAAGACCTTAGCCTCTTTAACAATCGAACGACGGCGTTTAAGTAACGCTCATTCAAAGCCGTCGATCTTGATCAAACGAACGGTCCAGATTTCCTAAGACACATCGCCTATAAAAGGCTTTTGTCTGAAGAAATTTGGCCATTCTTCATAAGCCTTAAACCCTAGCCGCCTCTCTCCCTCACCCCTCTCCTTCTTCGTCGTCTTCGTCACAAGCCGCCGGCCATGGAGACTGTCGTCTCCCATGGCAGTCTCCGGCCACCCCTTTCATATGCACTGCCTTTTTCTTCTTCTTCTTCATCTCAGGCATCAAAACCCTAGAAATGAAACCCTGTTCTTGATAAGCCGGTCACCGGAACTCCGCCGGTGACCACCAAAGTATGCAGATCCACCTGAAACTAATGCCAAACCCTTCCTCTCCACTAGAGCTACCCAACCATACCATTGGCTACCCTCGAATCTTACCGGAACGTTTCGAATATCCCAAAAAGGGTCGTCGGAACCCTAACTCCGGCGACCCCAAATCCAACACCCAATCAAGACCTCACCTTTACCATCCCCTTGAACACCTCCTGCAACCCAGAATCCAAAAAGGCCTCGTCTTTAGGCCTGAAAGAAAAACAGAGAAAAAAAAAAGAAAAAAGAATCTGGAAAAGAATAAGAACAAGAAAACAAGAAGGAATAAAAAGGAGCCTGAGAGTATGAGAGAATAAAAAGGAAAAGAATAGAGAATAGGAAGCTTGGGGGACAGACCCCGCAAGCTAAGTACCTCCTCTCTTTTGTTTGCTTTGTTTACCTGTTTTGCCTGCTATTTTCTTGTTATTTCTGTGTGTTCAGCATGCTTTTGATCAGTTAGTCGCATGAACTAGGATTTTTATTAGTCTTTGAAGAGTTTTAGTTTATTTGTTTGTTTTTCTGTTTAAAAGATCTATTCTTCTTTATCTTGTTAATCTTCGTATGTTATCTCTTGTGTTATTGGACTGCATGTTTAATATAAGGGTTTATTTTGAGAAAATCTTGTTCATTCGTCTGATTTTTACTTTTTCTTCATTTCATATCTTTTCGTTTTATTACTCGTATGTTTAGATTAGGGACTTTTTATGTTTGTTATGTCTCTTCATGCCTACTCTGTTATTTTTGTTTGATTTGCATGCTTATGAGTGTTTATTTTTGTTTCTGTTCATCATGTTATTCTTCTTTGCATGCTTCTCTGATAGACATAGATTATCACCTTAGCTTTTCTTTGTTTCATGCCTTTCTTTGCTTAATTTCGTATGTTTTAACATGTTTAGTATTAGGGTTCTATAATCATCTTACTCACATCCTTTGTTAGTACTCTGTTCTGACTGTTTTAGGTTTAGTTTAACACTAATGATGACTTTCATCTTATTCATCTTCATATGCATATTCTCCTGTTTGTTTATTTTCATGTTCTGTTTCTTCCATGTTTAGTCATGTTTAGTCTAATACATGTTTAGGGTTATTAAGTGTTTGGTTTGTCTCTCGAGTTCAGAATTAGATCTTGATATTCATGTTCTCTCTTCTATTCTGTTAGGGTTTTTATCTTGTTAGTTTTCAATAGCTCTTCTGTCAACTTACATGTTTGGATCCTGATACTATGTTCAATGGTTTGTCTTTCATTGTCACTCATGATTTGTATTAGATTACTTTTGTTGGCTTGCAACATCTCAATTGTTTCTCTTTCTGTATCTTCACATGTCTAGTCTTAGTAAAGCTTGGCAATCTTTATTCATCCCTTATCCTGTCTTTAATCTGGGGTTCACTTCTTTGCTCACATGCTGGTGGTCTTATTTGTGTTCATTTTTAGTGCAAATCTAGTATTCTTGTCATATCATCTCTCATAAGTTTTATTTGATGAATGAGTATGCCAATTTGGGGTCTGTTTCTCTTCATGTTACCCTCATATGATAGATTTAGGTTTCTTTTTTCACTGTTTCTCCATGTTCTTCTTGTCATCATCTTCATCTCATTTGTCATGCACTTGTGCTAGATTTAGGAATGTTATTCTTTGCTTCTTCATGGCTTTCCTATTCTTCATCCCCACTCTTAACATGCATATATCAAGCTAGGGTAGCACTTAAAAGTGAATTCTAATTACCATGCTTAGGTTAGTTGAACCATGTTGACTGTTTCATGAGAATCTGTGCTTATATGTGTTTGTGCCCTGAACCTTGGTGATTCTGAGTTATTCAAACTTCCATGTGACTTGAACTGGTAGTTATTAGGTCTTAATTAACATAAATTCATACTTTGCCTCATAAAATTAGATAATGTGAATTAATCAACTGAAATTCAACCATATCAATTGCCTTCTCTGAGTTTTGGTTGATTATTACATTTTGTTTGATCTTATGTGTCCTAATATGCAATCCATGTTGAAACTGATTTAGTTTTACTGGTTCTGGTTGAGTGTAGTTGTTTGATTAACACTGTTTGAACCCTAGGTGAATTGGTTATAGCTGTTAGCATTAGGTTCTATGAAAATGGCTAGTTTTTAAATAGGTTAGAACTGAAAATGCATAATTAGGTTATAAGTTTAATAATTGGCCTAAGAATGGTTAACCTTGCAAAAGGTTGACCAATTCTGTGAGCCCTAACACACAGCTCACTGTTAAACAGTGGCTGGTTGTGCAAAGGGGCTATGTCTGCAAATGCAGACTAGCCCAGGCTCTATATTGAGCCCTGAACAACAAAGTGGCCAAACCTGTAAAGGTTTTGGGCCCAGCTGTTCAGTATATGGCTTTGATAGCCCAAGCTAAGTCTCAACTTGAGACTGGCTAACTTTTAAATAGGTTAATCATAACAATAAAACAGGCTATGCCTGCAAGTAGCTTTAATTAGGAATAAATGGGTCTTAATTGACTCGAATTAACTTAAAAATGGCTAAATTTGAAGTAGTTCTTAAAAATGAAACTGGCCAGCCCTTAAATACTAATGCTAGGGCTGGCTATTAGTTAAATAGTTCAAAACAAGCTGAAAATCTGCCCTAGGCAAGCTAGTAAATCAGCAGTGTTCTTAGGGGCACAATTGGGTATTAAAAAGGTAAAATAGTAACTAGTTAGAACTTAAAAGGGTAATGGAGTCATTCATGCTCCTGATTTCTGCAATTTTGCAGAGATTTAGGGGTATAATGGTCTCCTAAAAATGGGAAATCTGTAAAAATCTTTAACTATTAGGGATACATTGGTAAAAGCCCATAAAAGAGAATCTTTAGAACCTTCCGGCACATGTTGGAAGGGTTTTGATAACTGAAAATGGGGACTTAAGTGTAGATTGGATAATTTTAGGAGGGGGAGAAGTGGGATAAAATCCCATAACTTTCTCCCCAAGTTTCAGCCTTAGGATAACTATAAATACACCTTCAAAAGGGCTGAAAAGGGGGTTCCATTGGAGAATAATCTGAAAACACACCTAAGCTGAAATTCACCAAAGCTTGAGAGATAAATTAGCAATACAACAGTGGGATTTTTCGGTTCTCTATCGAATTTTTCTGGGTTATTTGCTTTGGGGTTACTGCTTGTTTGCTGTTTGTTGTTTGCTGTGTTGCTGTGTTGTTCCACACATTTGGATATTCACTCTACTGTTGCATTCATTGTTTGGGTCTACTGCTGTTATTGCTTACTCCTTCTCCCCTAGAACTCATTGGTTCTTTTTTGCTGAATCAGGTACACACCTTATTCAATGAAGCTGTATTGTTGAGATGCATTAATGGAAAGAAGTCCCTGTTTTAAATCATTTTGTCTTTTTGTATTAGTAGCTAAATTGTAGTAAAATGTAGTAGTATAAAAACAGATACAAAAGACACTGTAATAATTTAGTACTAGTAGCAGAATAGTAGTAGTAGTAAGTAGCATAAACCACTTAGATTAAATAGGTAAGAAGCTCTAAAACATAAGTTAGTTAAAAAATAGTTTCTGAATCATTAATCATTCACTCACAGTAGATTCGTAAATCACAGTCATATATTAGGATTCATTCAAATGCGGATAAGTTTAAACATTAGATTAAACAATGAGTAACTCATGATTGGGTTAAGTATGCTGTTAAGGTCTTGGTAAAATCAGTAGTATGAGCATGTTTCGAAGATCACGTAGACGTAGATGCTAGGATCATTGCAATTGGAATGTTTAAATTCTGTTTGGATAGTTCAATTAATTCTAAGGGTCAAAGTCCAGTTATGAATACTCAATAGAGGAAGTGATTAGATATTGAAGTGGTTCAAGTAGGATGAATTGATGGTGATGAAAGGTGTAGCTAATCATTTAGTCTTAAATAATTTGTACTTAATCAGTTAATTACTCTTCGATTTTCCTATAATAAACAGTCTTCTTAGAATTATTTTTAACCCTTAAACAGTAATTAGCATAACTCTAGTGATAAACATTGTGCAAATTTCCTTAGTGTAATAATCTGGTAACAATGGCTAGTAATTAGATCAATAGAAGTGTAGATAAAAGTAGCCTGTTAATTTGGTTCTCCTAATAAGTTGCAACCATAGAATATCCTGTACAATAGCTCTACTCTTTCAATGAATAAAACCAATCTGACTTCGATTCTTAAATCTTGTTGATTCGCGTTTTATAGTTCTTTGCATTTATTGTTATTTCATATTACGTTTATCAGTTTTTGGCTCAATATGCAAACTATCTTTAAACTCCAATGTGAAGTTAATGAGGCCAGCGAGTTTAAAACCAAGGCATCTTGGATCTCGAAGTTATGTCCACGGAAAGTCCAGGCCCAACCACAACAAATTACACGGGCCCGGGATTCTTATTGTTACAAAATCGAATAAGGCAAAAACAATATGTAGCAAATGTAGTTAACAAAATAGGACCGGACTTTAAAATTAATTGGGACGAGCCTCGCCCGAATAACAATCGGGGCCCCCATTTAGTAATGATATAATACAAATAGACTCGGGAAAGCTAATAGCTAATTCCATAGCTTCTCCCAAAAGATTTAAAAGCCGATAGACGTTACTTTAGGGCACGATTTAATATACCTTCCTATGAATGAGTGTGCACTTGGTGCGACTCAAATCCAAATCTCGGTAAAGCCGAAATATACCAAAGGTCATAGGCGTACTGGTTGCGGTATGACTTGAGGCGTGTTTTCGCGATACCGCAAATTCCTAAAAAATAATATTTAAACGTAAAAGTGTATTGTGTTATTAAAATCTATAACCGAGTCAAACAAAAGTCAAGAACAACAGTAGAGCGACCGTGCTAAAACCACGGAATCCGGGAGTGCCTAACACCTTCTCCCGGGTTAACAGAGTTCCTTATCCAGGTTTCTAGTTTCGCAGACTATATTACAGAGTCATAAATTTCCTCGGTTCGGGATTAAACCCGGTGACTTGGGACACCATTGTCATTCCCAAGTGGCGACTCTGATTAATCTCTAATAAAATCCAGAACCGATTGTCCTTAAATTGGAAAAACTCCTTCCCTTACGTTATTTTATCCGTCTCGGGTAATTGAGCGTCGGGGTATACCCTACAAGTGTATTTATACACCTTACGCATGTCGGGGTAGTAAAAAGGGAGGTGTGACAAGAGTTACATAAACAAAGTGTGATTTCTAGATTTTAAACAATTACTCATAGACACTGGGCAACTACAAATGCAATCATAGAGTAATAATCAGTAATCAACCAAACATATTCAAACTATCAAGAGAAATATAAACAATCAACAAGAGCAAAAATAGCAGACTTCATTGATAGATAATATGATGCTACGACAATCCACAAAAAGAAATAAAAACAGTCAAAAACATGATCAAAACAAGAAAATCCCTAATTTAGGTCACTAAAAGGTCTGGATAAGGTTCAAGAACTGAAGGCTGAAGAACTTAAGGCTTGGTAGAAGTAGAACTAGAGGGTTGTGTTTTGGCTTGGAGAAGGTGCAGCATGTCTTGAAGAATCCCATCATTCTTCTCCTTTTCCTTTGTGAGCTCAGTTCTAAGAGTATCTCTCTTAGATTCACCCTCTATTAATCGAGCCTTCAGCTTAGCTATCTCAGCATCATGTGCCCCACTCTCCTGCACTAGAGTTTTGACCTTGCTATTTATAGGTGTCTTATTGGATGAACTAGGTTCATTGGTAATGGCAATGACCTAATAGTAACAAGTAATTAGAGTGTTTATTCCCAAGTGATCTTTGCTTGTGGCCATTTCCCACTTCTTCAGTGGCACCTTGCAACGATCAAGAATAATATTCAGTATAAATCCATAAGGGGTGGCATGGACCTTTGAGCCATTGAAAACCTTATCTAACAGCTTGATAATAAATGCAGGCCAGTTGATCTACTTACCAATTTCAAGACACTCCACCAACACTAAGTCCACGTAGTTAGAAATATGTCTTCTTTCCTGCCTAGGCAGTAGACATTTGTTGACAAATACAAATACGACCTTGTGACATGATTTCATTTCACTCTTATGAACAACCTTGGCCTTATTCACGTCTATGATACCACAAAATCTCCTTGTGATTGGAAGGGCAATAGGAAGGGAGTCAAGACTTGGCCAACTTTGCGTTGTGTAGTCATCATATCCTTCAGAAGGGATGTCAAGAATCTCACCAGCTCCTTTGCATCAAAGGTCACTTGAACCCTTTTCACCTGGCTCGTAACTCTGCCATCCTTGAACTCAGCATTGGACATGCATTCAATGATATCATTCCTAGCTAGCCTACCATCCAACTGAAGGATCATGTCCTTCCAGTCCTGAGCGGCTAGAGCATCAACCAATCGAACCATCCCTGGTTCCACCAAATCCTTCAGATGTCTACCCTTCAAGATTTTTATTTTGCCAAATTTGGCCAGTTTGTCTTGTTCATCATCAGTTTTACTTTCCTCTTCACCGCTCAATTCCTCTTCCTCAGTAATTCTAACTTGTTTATTTTTCACAGCAGACCTTGTCCTCTTGGACAATGAAGGTTCAACTATCCTAGACACAGATGAAGGCCTCTTGGACTAAGTCATGATCTTTTTAGACTTGGGGGTCTGAACCTTTACAATTGTGTTCTATTCCTGATTCCATTTCATCCATATCAACAACCTCAGCAGGCTCTTAAGCCTTAACTTTACCTTTGTCTATCCTCTTCTTCTTGCTTTCTGCCATAGCATTTTGTAACTCATTCTCACTCTGCTTCATCATACTTCTTGTGGCCCTTCATTTTGGTAGAGAAATATCAGCAGTTGTTGGATAAGAAGCCTTTCTTTTCTTGGAAGGTTTTGCAGTGTTGGGGGCTTTTGGTGTTGGGTTTCTCCTTTTCTTTGGATCATAGGTGTGAGCACATGATTTTTGCACCAGGCAATTAATTCCAAAATTAAAATAAATATATTTTTTGAGTGCAATTACTTGCTTTGCTTGAAATTAGTTATATTTTTGTGTGTTTGAATAGGTAAAAATTAGAAAAAATCAAAAATAGTAGTAATTAGTTTGTTAGTTTAGTTAATTAGAAAAGTTAGCAAAATAGTTTAAATAGGAGAAAATAAAGGAAAAAATAGAAGAAAAATTGCAAAAAATATTAGGAAATTAGAGTAGGTAGTAAATTAGGATTTATAATTTTTCATAAAAGAAAAGAAAAAAAAAGTATAAAAAGAATACATAAAAATCATTAATATCAGAAAAATACAAAAAAATAGGAAGGTTTAATAAGATTGGGCCATTTTGGACTTAAGTCAGACGGCCCAGTCCTTAAGCCCAAACAGACCTGGTCCAAAGGCTGTAAGCGGAGATTGATCTCAGCCGTTCGTCTCCTTAAATCAACGGCTGAGAAATAATGTTTGAGTTAGGAGAGAATTAATTAATGCTGAGATTTAATCTCAGCCGTTCATTCTATGTGATCCAACGATCAGAGACCTTGGCTTCGTAAGGTTCAAACGACGCCGTTTTTGTAACGTGCGTGTGAGCCGTTGATCTCCTTCATTTGGACGGCTCAGATTATCTCGGACACTTGGCCTATATAAGGCTTTGGTCCGAATAATTTTGCCATTTTTGCAAACCCTAATACGGCCGCCTCTCCTTTCTCTCTTCATCTCCTTCGTCAACCTTACAGAAGCCCTAGGCGGCCATGGCGGCCACCACCTTCCACGGTGGTCGCCGGCCTCTTTTACCACTCCCTTCACCTTCATCTTCTTCTTCTCCGTCTTCTACACCCAAGACCCCCAGAAAATACCCTGCTCTTCATAAGTCCCGGTCACCGGAGTTACACCGGTGACCACCAAAGTATGAGAACCCACTTGAAACCAATGCCAATCGACGCCTCTCCACTAGATCTACCCACTCATGCCAATGGCTACCCTCGAATCTTCCCGGAACGATTCGAATATCCAAATTAAGGTCGTCGGAACCCTAACTCCGGCGACCCCAAGTTCGAACCCCAATCAAGACCCCACCTTTACCATCTCTTTAAACACCTCCTGCAAGTCAAAATCAAAAAGGCCTCGTCTCTAGGCATGTGAGAGAAAATCAGATAAGGAAAAAGAAGAAAAATCGAAAAAAAAAGATATCTGGAAGAGAATAAAGAAAAGGAAACAAGAAAGATGAAAGGAGGAGGTCTGAGAGATGAGAAAGAGTGAAATAGAAGAGTGAAAGATAGGAAGCTTGGGGGACCGGCCCCGCAAGCTAAGTACCCCCTTTCTTTTTGTGCTTTATTTTGTCTGTTTTGTTTGTTTCTGTTTGATTTCTCTATTCTCTAGATTCGAAATGTTTTGTGCTTCGTCTGTTAATAACAAGATTTTATGTTCATCTCTACGTTCTGCTTGGTTTCTCTGATTTGAAAGACCAGTTTAGTACTAGGGTTTCACCTTGTTTGTCTTTTTCCGCATCATTTGTCTTGTTTTGACTACTCTTTTCCTTTTCGTCTTGATTGCTCTTCTGTTCTGTCTACTGCAAATCAAAAGGTCTATCTTTTATCTTGTTTTGTTTCGTCTTTATTGTGATTTTTGATCTATTAGTCTCCAACAGCATGACTTCTCATTTCTTCATGATTCTTCACATGTTTAGTTTAGTTATCTTCTTCTTCTTCTGTTAGTAGTAAGATTCCTCATCTTGTTGGATCTTGATATTCCTTCTGTTGTGTTGCATGTCTAGTTCTAGTACAAGTTTAGCTTCTTGATTCTCATTCTGTGCCGACTTTATATTAGGAGATCTTTTGATAGCTTTCAATAGTTTGGATGTTCTTCTATTCTGTCTCTTTGCATGCTTAGTTTTAGTGCTAGGATTAGTCGTTTTGCTCCCTACTCCCTCTCACTAAGTTATTTTGATTTACCTTTGTCTACTTCCCTAATCTTACTGTTTCTATTCATTTCATAATTAAAACCAAGGCTTTTCTTTAATGATTGGTTTATACCATCTTTTGTGTGCTTTCAATCTGCTAACAGAAGCATGCTAATCTAATTCTGCCTTCCTTTATGTTACTGGGAATGATAGATTTAGAGATCTTTCTTCACTGTCTCTCCATGATTTTTCTACTCCTTATCTTCATATTATCTGTCTCATGTTGAAGTCCATTGTCTTTATGTCTAAAATGAATCATGTTTTATCTCTTGTTTTGTGGGATTTAGTTTCCATGTGTCTATGCCCATGAACCCTAAATGTTTGAATCTCTCAGTGTCTCATTTGACATGAATTGATTATGACTAAGCCTGATTGATGTTAGTTTGACATGTTGCTACATGAGTTTAAGTTATGTGAGTTGATTAGTTGAGGTTCAACACTATCAAACCCCTTTTCTGAGTTTTAATTAATCAGTGAACATTATTTGGCTTTATGTGGTTATGTGTGCAATTGTATGTTAAAATGGCTAAGTTTGCAATAGTTACATGTTAAGTGTGAACACTGATAATGTCTATCATGCTTAGGAAGATTGGTTATAGCTGTTAGCATTAGGTTTTATGAAAATGGTTAGTTTTGAAATAGGACATAAACTGAAAATGAACAAAAATAGGCTACAAGTTTAATAATTGGCCTAAGAATGGTCAACCTTGCAAAGGGTTGACCAATTCTGTGAGCCCTAACACACAGCTCACTGTTTAACAGTGGCTGGTTGTGCAAAGGGCTATGTCTGCAAATGCAGACTAGCCCAGGCTCTATATTGAGCCCTGAACAGCAAAGTGGCCAAACCTGTAAAGGTTTTGGGCCTAGCTGTTCAGTATATGACTTTAATAGCCCAAGCTAAGTCTCAACTTGAGATTGGCTAACTTTTAAATAGGTTAAACATAATAACAAAACAGGCTATGCCTGCAATTAGCTTTAATTAGGAATAAATTGGTCTTAATTGACTGAAATTAGTTTAAAAGTGGCTAAAATTGAAATAGTTCTTAAGAATAAATCTGGCCAGCCCTTAAATACTAATGCCAGGGCTGGCCATTAGTTAAATAGGTTCAAAATTAGATAGAATCTGCCCTAGGCATAGCTGGTAAATCAGCAGTGCTCTTAGGGGCACAATTGGGAATTAAAAAGGTAAATTAGTAATAGTTTAGAACTTAAAAGGGTAATGGGGACATTTATGCTCCTGATTTCTGTAATTTTGCAGAGATTCAGGGGTATAATGGTCTCCTAAATATGGGAAATCTGTAAAAATCTCAAACCCTTAGGGATATACTAGTAAAAGGCCCTAAAAGGAATCTTTTGGAACCTTCCAGCACATGCTGGAAGGGTTTTGATAACTGAAAATAGGGACCAAAGTGTAGAATAGGTAATTTTAGGAGGGGGAAGTGGGATTAATCCCATTACTTCCTCCCCAAGTATTCAGCCCTAAAAGGTTAGCTATAAATACACCTAAAAAGGGGCTGAAAAAGGGGGATTCCACTGGAGAACATTTGGAGCAATCTGAAATTTATACTTGGGCTAATTGTTGAGAAGAAATATTAGGAAAACATAGCAATTTAATAGTCATCGGTTCTGGGAATTCCGAGTGTGAGAGCTTTGGGTTTAATCTATTTTTGCTGGGTTTCTTAGCTCGTTGTTGCTGGGTTATTCTACTATTGTTGCTGTGTTGCTGTTGCTGTGCCTTCTCACTGTTGCATTGCTTTGTTTGACCCTTGCTGTTACTTACTCGCATCCCCCTAGAACTCATTGGTTCTTTCTATTTGATCCAGGTACACTTCTCTATTTCTGATGAAGATGTAGTTGCTGAAATGCTGTAATGGAATGAAGAATTTATTTTAATCCATTTTTGCCATCTTTGTATTACTTAATCAGTAGCTTTATTGTAGTAGAATGTAGTATATATGTAACTGAAAAACAGAGACAAAGTCATGTAATAGCTAGTAGTAGTGATAGCATAGTAGTAGTAGTAAATAGCATAAATCACTTAGATTAAATAGGTAAAAACTCTAAAACATAAGTTAATTAAGAAGTAGTTCCTGAATCATCAATCATTTACTCACAGTAGATTCATAAATCGCAGTCACATATTAGGATTCATTCAAAAATGCGGATAAGTTTAAATATTAGATTTAACAATGAGTCATTCATGATTGGGTTAAGTATGCTGTTAAAGTCTTGGTAAAATCAGAAGTATGAGCATGTTTCAAGAACCAAGTAGGCGGAGATACTAGGATTATTGCAATTTGATTGTTTAAATTCTGTCCGGATAGTTTAATTAATTCTAAGGGTTAGAGCCCAGTTATGAACACTCAATAGAGGAATTGATTAGATATTGAAGTGGTTCAAGTAGGATGAATTGATGGTGATGAATGGTTTAGTCTTCAATAATTTGTAGTCAATCAGTTTAATTACTCTTTGATTTTCCTATAATAGACAGTCTTTTCTTTAGAATTATTTTTAACCCTTAAACGGTAATTAGCATAACTCCAGTGATAAACATTGTGCAAATTTCCTTAGCGTAATAATCTGGTAATATGGCTAGTAATTAGATCAATAGAAGTGTAAATAAATGTAGCATGTTAATTTAGTTCTCCTAATTAGTTGTAACTATAGAATTTCCTGTACAATAGCTCTATCTTTTTCAATGAATAAAATCAATCTGATTTCGATTCTTAAATCCAGTTGATTAGTGTTTTATGGTTCTTTGCATTTATCGTTATTTCGTATTTTTTATCGGTTTTTGGCTCAATATGCAAACTATCTTTGAACCACAATGTGAAGTTAATAAGGCCAGCAAGCTTAAGCCCAAAACAACCTGGAGACTGCCTGGGCCTTAAAAGGCTTGGACCAATGCTGATCCATGCTAAACGAAAAGAAGACCAGGCCCAATAAGTAATAAGAATTCGACGGGCCTGGATTACTATAGAATTAGTATTACGATTAAGGCAAAAACAAATATAGAAAACTTAGCCAAATATTAGTACCCTTTAATAAATAAATTGGGACGAGCCTCGCCCGAATAACACCGGGGCCCCCATTTAGTAATGATATAAACACAAATAAATCCGGGAAAGCTAATAGCTAATTCCATAGCTTCTCCCAAAATATTGAAAAGCCGATAGACATTATTTTAGGGCACGGTTTTAATATATCTTCCTATGAATGAGTGTGCACTTGGTGCGACTCAAATCCAAATCTCGGTAAAGCCGAAATACACCAAAAGTCATAGGCGTACTGGTTGCGGTATGACTTGAGGCGTGTTTTCGCGATACCGCAAATTCCTTAAAAATGATATTTGGCGTAAAAACACATCATGTTGTTAAAATCTATAACTGAGTCAAACAAAAGTCAAAAAACGACATTGGAGCGACCGTGCTGAAACTACGGAATCCGGGAGTGCCTAACACCTTCTCCCGGGTTAACAGAGTTCCTTATCCGAACCTCTGCTTCGCAGACATTTCAAAGAGTCAAAATTCCTCGGATTCGGGATTAACCGGTGACTTGGGACACCATTGTCATTCCCAAGTGGCGACTCTGATTAATCTCTAAATAAAATCCCGGACCGATTGTCCTTAAATTGGAAAAACTCCTTCCCTTACGTTATTTTATCCGTTTCGGGTAATTGAGCGTCGAGGTATACCCTACAATTGTATTTATACGCTTTTAAGCATATTGGGGTAGTAAAAAGGGAGGTGTGACAGCTCTGGCGACTCTGCTGGGGATCAACCCTGAATTTCGATTTCAGGGTTTAAGAACTCGAGCTCCTTAGAACTGCCGTTTGCGTTTTTGTTTGATTTCATTATATGATTTGAACAACATGCTATGTGTTTTATCGCTTTGATATTATCTGGACTGTATATAAAATTGTGCCGAAAACCCTTCTCTCTTCTCCCCCGGGGATGTGCTTACTGGTTGAGACTCCCCTTTCTGTTAAAGTCACCTTAAATTAAGAAAACAGAGGCCGGATAAGTTACAAAGCCGATTGACTCCGCGGGTCACCGGTACGTAGCCCCGTCCTCGATCCGAGTTGTCCGCTCGGGTACACGGTCTAGCAATCTATGAAACCGTAAGATTTTGAACATAGGTCTAGGACGATTATTTGCATCATATTTGACTTAGGGGACTCAACACAGGGGTTGGGTCCGTCTAGGACAGGTGACCCGGTATTAAAAAGACCGAGCATGCTATGTGTTGCATTTTATTGTCCTTGATCGTTATGCGGACCGGCGAAAATCCCGAGATTGGAAAAATTGTTGAAAAGGAAAAAAAAAAGAGAGAGAGGAAAATAATGATTTGTAAAAAATAGGTACATGGAAAATTAGAAAATTTGAAAAAAAAATAGGTGGAACATTTTTTGAAATAACTGGTCAAATAATCTGACCGAACTACGCAGGTTTGATTCTCGTCATTAGGTGGGATACGTAAGCAACCCTTAAATGGGTCCAACCACACTTTTAGAAAAAGACCAAAAAGATTTGCTTTTCAAATAATCGAGGTGATTGCTATTTTTGGAAATGGCCGAATGTTCCGAAAGGACGACGGAAGGCTGTTTTTGCAAAAAATAGCCACTTCGAAAAATTATTTTCCTTTTCTTTCATTCAAAATTGAAAACTTGCATCGAAAAAAGATTTTTCCTTTTCTAAATAAAATCACCTTAATAAATGTGCAGGACGAGCACGATGATGAATGAACAATTTTCCCTAAATAAAATCCCTTTGGAGCTAAGGTTATGGTGGCGGGACATGGGACCCGATGGTCAAGACTGGGTCAAAAAGTACTTGAAGGGCCTTACGGGGTTACTCGAGATAGTTCCTCGAGGTGATGTAATTAGAGCGTTGGTCTCGTTTTGGGATTCGGCACACAACGTATTTCATTTCCCAGATTTTGAGCTTACCCCTACTTTGGAGGAGATTGCCTTTTACATTGGGAAGACCGAGGTTCCGTTGAAAGGAAAATACCCGGTATCTCCGAGGATGGTGACAGTACATCGTTTCCTCGACTCTTTGAAAATTGCCCGGAATGTTCATAATGAAGATCTGGCCGACGGATTTTGTTCTTTAAGCTTCATCTATAATAGGTTTGGACACGTTGGGGGTTTCAATGATCCTACCAACAAGCTATGTTGCAAGTCCAACCGGGCGAAATGGGAAGAACACCGGAGGTTCGCATTTTTGGTGGCATTTCTTGGATTTGTTGTATTCCCGAGGAAAGATGGCCATATCAATATAAAAGTCGCCGGGGTAGCTACCACACTGATAGTACAAGAAAACTGTACTCTGGCCCCGATGATTGTTGCGGATATCTATCGTGCTCTGACTGCGTGCAAAGCGGGGGCTAGCTTCTTCGAGGGGTGTAACTTGATCTTGCAAATTTGGCTAATCGAGCATCTGTGTCACCACCCTTCATTCTCGAGCTATGGTTCGGCCGATCGGACATGTTTGGAAGAGTTCAATGCGAGAACAAAAGAAGTAAGGTTGCCGGAGGGAGTCCAAGGTTGGATTGGGTATCTTCGATCACTAACTGACGGTCAAATTGATTGGACGTATGACTGGTTACCTCTTGACGAGGTGATATACATGCCAACAGAGGGATCGCCATTTTTGATTATGGGTTTGAAGAGTATACAGCCTTATGCTCCCTACAGAGCTTTGCGACAATTGGGTCGGTGTCAGATTATTCCGAGGGATGGGGATCTCAGTGTGCAAGCTATGGAGATTGGTCCGGACGGGCAATTCCCGGAAGCAAAAATCCGGCAAATCTGGAATGAGTGCCAAAATTTGAAGATTGATACTTGTGTGCCGAATAGAGCAAAGGGGGAGATATCACCTGGATACTCCATATGGTACCGACGAGGGGTTGAACACGAACGTCTTTCAAAGAGACCTCACTTGCAAGACCCGATAGAGCAATCCGAGGAAAATCTGAAATGGGCGGCCAAGGAAAAAGAATATAAGGCCAAAATTAGTCTGTTGGAGGATAAACTGAGAAATCTTCATTTCGAAAGCGGCTTACAAGCGGCATCCGATGAAGTGGAGAAGAAGCAGTTGAAGAAAGAGAATGAGATGTTGAAAGCTCAAATGGCTCAAATGAAAATTGCATCCGAGACCCCAGTTCGCTCGGCCCGGGATGAAAAGTTAATTGAGATTCTCCGGCGAAAGGTGAATGACTATAGCTTCGATTTGGATAAAACGGAGAAAGAGTTAGTCATGGCTCGGAAGCAAATGGATAAAGATGTTGAAAAGAGAGCCAAATTGGTTCAACAACTGCAAGACAAGCATGATGCTGAAGTAGTCCAGCTTAGAAAGAAAATAATCTCAGCCACGGCCAAGAGCAACAAGATTATCAAAGATCTTGAGGAAGAAAGAGAATATTGCTACACGACCATGGCTAGATTAAAATTGGAGCTACAACAGGTGCAAAAGGACAACCAACAGGTCTTGGACGCTCACAATCAACAAATAAGCAGGTTATTGCAGGAAAAAGGGGTCATCAGAGAAAAGATTGTTCGCATCGCCCAAGTATATCACCCAAAAGACTCAGCTTTGTGAAGATATGACTCGGAGGACTTTCGTATCTGCAGTGAAGTTTTTGTACAACAAGTCATGGCCGACCTGGATAGGCTTCAAAGGGGTTTAGCATATAGGCCCGCGGCAAGGCCGAACGATGCCTCGCGGGCACTAGGTGCATTAATGTACTCTTAGGTCATGCATCATCTTTTATTTTTCCTTTTCTTAAACATCACTTTGTAATCAAGGTTTTGAATTATCAATGAGAAAACAAAGTGTTGTTACCAATTCTTTTACTTTATGGCATTTCTTTTGTATCCGCTAGGCAAATAAATAGGAGCGTAATTATGAAAACGACAAGAAAAAGAAAAAGAAAAAGCAAGAAAAAGAAAAGAAAAAAAAGAGAAAGCAAGAAAAGAGAAAAAAAAAAAAAAAAAAAAAAAAAAAAAGAAAGAAAGGAAGCGAAAAGAGTGGAAAAAGAAAGATGATTCGAATGAGCAGCGGCCGGGATGATGCATAACGATTCGAGCAAATATGTTTGTTTTAAAAGTCGTTTCATCTTATTCATGCGCTAACCACTAACGAGTGTTGATGTTTGTGAGTCCAGATTTTCTAGGCAACTGGCATACTGGCTACCCACCCATACAACACCAGATACAAAAAGATGACAAAGGCTGTGTCCCAGGAAATCGAGGCAACTATTGTGGACCCCGCTCACGAAGAAGAGATCGTGGATGTGGCAGGGATGAAAGAAGAAATGTACAAGTTGAGGCAGCAGATGGCTGAAATGTACCAAGCTTGGTCAAGAGGTCAACCATTACCAGCCTACCCTGCTAACCCTGCATATGTCCCTCCAGCCAATCCTAACCCGGAGCCACCAACAATGAACTCGTCTTCCACCTACCCCGACTACCCTCATTACTACGCTTCCACCTCCCAAATGCCACCACCTCCAACCAAGCAAGCACCACCTCCTGTACCACAAGTTGCTCCTGTATACGTGGCACCTCCGCCCGCTGTCATCCACAAGTCTTCTAGTGAACCGATGTTCCATATCCAGGATTCTCACTATTACCCTCCGGAGCCGACTTTCAGACAACACGAGTCTCACGCTCCTATGATAGAAGCAAGTGCCGGGCAGGAAGAGATGGCTCGGAAAGTCAAAAGTCTTGAGAATGCTTTCCGCAACATGCAAGGGCTAGGAGGGCAAGTAAGTGTAGCCTACAAAGACCTGTGTTTGTTCCCCGAGGTGCAACTTCCTGCGGGTTTCAAGTTGCCAAAGTTCGACATGTACGACGGACATGGGGATCCGGTAGCTCATCTGAGAGGATATTGTAGCAAGATGAGAGGCGCGGGAGGAAGAGATGAATTGTTGATGGCGTACTTCAGCCAAAGTCTAAGCGGATCAGCCCTAGAATGGTATACCCGACAGGACCACACAAGATGGTTCGTTTGGGATGACTTAGCGCAAGCTTTCTCTAGTCACTTTCAGTACAATTTGGAGATCATACCCGACAGGTTATCCCTTACCAAGCTGGAGAAAAAGCCAGGAGAGAGCTTTAAAGAATACGGTTTCAGATGGAGGGAACAGGCCGCTAGAGTGGATTCGCCAATGAAAGAAGGTGAGATGGTGGACTGTTTCCTGCAAGCTTTGGAGCCAACATACTATGGCCATTTAGTGACTGCGATCGGGAAAAGTTTCAACGAAGTTGTGAAAATGGGAAGTTTTGTAGAAGAGGGTTTGAAGACAAACAAGATTATGAGTTTTTCGGCTATCAAGGCCACCAATCAAGCTATACAAGGTGGAAACGGGGGAGTGATGGGAAAGAAGAAGAAAGAAGAAGTAGCAACCGTAGAAAGTAGGCCATGGAGTCGCAACCCACATTATAACCCACCAAGACCCTACCGCCAACACCCACCAAGCCCGACAACTCCATATAATCCACCATCATCCTACCCACCAAATCCCTACAACACACCAAGCCCATATAACCCACCACCACCACCATACCCACCAACTGGCCCACATTACCATCACCCTCAAACCCAAGCTTACCCGCCACCATCACCCCACGTGTGGAGAGCTCAAGCTCCACACAATGTGTACCATGCCCAAAACACATACTCAACCCCTAAACCTTACCGCAACCAGAATAGACCCAGGCCAGACACTGATTGGAGAAACAAAGCGGGAAAAACATTCACTCCTCTCGGAGAATCATATACCAGTCTTTTCCACAGGTTGAAAGAATTGGGGATGTTGAGCCCAATCGCACCAAAAAATCCAAATCCTCCCCCAAAGAACCTTAATACTTCTGTCAGATGTGAATATTGTTCAGGAACAGTGGGCCATGATACTGAGAAATGCTGGCAATTAAAGCATGCCATTCAAGATCTTATCGATGAGAGGAGAATTGAAGTACAGGCCCCCGAGGCCCCAAACATTACCCAGAATCCATTGTCGAATCACCACGAAACGAATATGATAGAACTGGTGCAGGGTGATGGCAATCAAAAACCATCTCAGGCCGTCATGATGATAAAGTCGAGTGACAAGTTAGAGAAAGAAATTGTGAAAGAGGAAGCAATTGTTGAGAAACCAAAGCCGGTAGTGATGGGAAGTCTAAAAGTGGTAGTGCCAGGTGCAAAGACAATCGTGACTGTGAAAGGAGCAAGTGCAGAGCCAGTAATCATAAAACCGGTAGTGCAAATGCCAGTGGTGAATACAAAGACTGTGCCTTGGAACTATAACAAGGTAACAGTAGTTTACAAGGGAAAGGAGATTTCTGGAGAAATTAATGAAACGCATGGACTCACACGATCTGGAAGGTGTTTCGCTCCGGAGGAACTGAGAAAGATGAAAGCGGTGAAAGAAAGTCAATTGAAAAAGCCAGTGTCGGAGGAGGAAGCAGAAGAATTTCTTAAGAAAATGAAGTCACAAGAGTACTCAGTGGTTGAGCAGTTAAGAAAGACCCCGGCCCAAATTTCTTTGCTATCTTTGTTGATACATTCGGAAGAGCACCGGAAGGCTCTTATGAAGATTCTAAATGAGGCTCATGTTCCGGAGAAGATTTCAGTGTGTCACTTGGAGAAGATCACCAGCAAAATTTTCGAGTCTAACAGGATCACCTTTTCTGATAGGGAGCTGCCGGTGGAAGGAACTGAACACAATAAAGCATTGTACCTCACAGTAAAGAGTGAAGAATCAGTCGTGACCAGGGTACTGATTGACAATGGATCGAGTGCCAATATTTGCCCGCTGTCAACCTTAGGAAAGCTGAACATTAGCCCGGACAGGATCCGGAGGAACAGTATTAATGTGAGAGGGTTTGACGGCGGAGGTAAGAACACGCTGGGAGATATTATTTTGGAAGTGACCATCGGTCCCGTTGATTTTACGATGGAGTTCCAGGTGCTTGATATTGCCGTATCATATAACTTGCTGTTAGGTCGCCCCTGGATTCATGCAACTAAGGCAGTACCATCTTCCCTACACCAGATGGTCAAGTTTGAATGGGAACAACAAGAGATTGTTGTGCACGGGGAGGAAAATGCTTGTAATGTGGTAGCTCCTTTTGATGATACTAATGGTGATAGAGGTCCTTGGGTCTACCAAGTGACGGATTCTGCTGTGGTGAATAGAGTTGTTGAAGGCGAAAAGTTACCAACCCCTATGATGGCACCAACTGCTATAATGGTGGCCAGAGAAATGCTGAGAAACGGATTCACACCGGGAAGGGGATTAGGCAAAACACTGCAGGGAGTCACTCAACCAGTTCAGCTTCCGGAGAATAAAGGCACATTCGGCTTAGGGTTCAAACCCACCTTTGTCGATATCCAAAGAGCCTCTAAAGCCAAGAGAAACTGGACCTTGCCCAAACCCATACCCAAATTATCCGACATCTTTATCAGGCCTGGTACAAAATATCAACCATCTGCTGCAGCAAAGTGCATTGAGACCCGACTTGATGAAGAAATGCTTGGTTTTAAGAAATTGTTCTGGGAGGTGAATACGATTGAAGCAGGGGAAGGCACGAGCAACATGGACGTGCAATTTGCGGGGCCCAGAGTCACATTGAACAATTGGGAAGCCACTCCTTTCCTTATCCGGAAGGAGTCTTGGTAGTTAGCTCAAAATTTCATCATTGTTCCCCGAAAGTTGTTATTTTATAATTTCCCCATTCCCCCTCATGAAAAAAAAAATCATCACCATGTATCCCGAACATTGTTCGTTTCTTTTATTAATGAAATGCGGTTTTTCCTTTTTCTTCACTTTTGCCTTATTTTTCTTTATTTTTCCTTTTGTACAGTTTTGCATGTGTTGATTCCAATGCCATGTCATGCGTGAAGGATTCTAGACCCAGTTCTGACAATCATGTTACTATACAAGAAATCGAGGAAGAGAGTGAAATAGAATGTGAGGATGAGGAAGCCCTGGAGGAAATAAGTAAGGACATGAAACAATACGAGGAAAAACCCAAACCGAATCTAAGTGATACGGAATCTGTAAATTTGGGGAGCGAAGATGATGTCCGAGAAACAAAGATTAGTGTGCATTTGGAGGCACCCCTCAAGGATGAATTGATAAGGTTGTTACATGAATTTAAGGACATTTTTGCCTGGTCCTATGATGCCATGCCCGGGCTCAGCACAGATCTCGTGGTACACAAGTTGCCCATTTACTCTGAATGCCGGCCGGTGAAACAAAAGCTGAGAAAATTCAAAACGGACATTAGCGTGAAGATAAAAGAAGAGGTGAATAAGCAGTTTGAGGCAAAGGTCATAAGAGTTACCAAGTACCCCACCTGGTTGGCAAATGTTGTGCCGGTCCCGAAGAAAGATGGCAAAACCGGAGTGTGTGTAGACTATAGAGACCTCAACAAGGCCAGTCCGAAGGATGACTTCCCATTGCCAAACATTCACATATTGATCGATAATTGCGCCAAGCATGAGATCGGTTCATTTGTGGATTGTTACGCAGGTTATCACCAGATCCTGATGGACGAAGAAGATGCTGAGAAAACTGCCTTCATTACACCTTGGGGAACGTACTGTTACAGAGTAATGCCGTTTGGATTGAAGAATGCCGGGGCAACTTACATGAGGGCAATGACCACTATGTTTCACGATATGATGCATAGAGAAATTGAGGTATATGTGGACGATGTCATCATAAAGTCCAGAAAACAACCTGATCACGTGAAAGATTTGAGGAAGTTTTTCTAAAGACTCCGGAGATACAATCTGAAGCTCAATCCGGCGAAGTGTGCTTTTGGAGTACCTTTAGGGAAACTACTGGGGTTTATTGTGAGTCGGCGAGGTATTGAACTGGATCCATCAAAGATCAAAGCTATTCAAAGTCTACCTCCGCCGAAGAACAAGAAGGAGGTCATGAGCTTATTAGGAAGGTTGAATTACATTAGTCGGTTTATCGCTCAGTTAACATCAACATGCGAGCCAATTTTCAAGTTGCTGAAGAAAGATGCAGCAGTGAAGTGGACCGACGAGTGTCAGGAAGCTTTCGACAAGATCAAAGAATATTTGGCCAATCCTCCGGTGTTAGTTCCTCCAGAACCAGGGCGTCCTCTGATTTTGTATTTGACGGTGCTAGATCACTCTTTCGGTTGTGTACTGGGTCAACATGATGAGACAGGCAGGAAAGAACAAGCCATCTACTACCTCAGCAAAAAGTTTACATCTTACGAGGTGAAGTATACCCAATTGGAGAGAACTTGTTGTGCATTGATTTGGGTGGCTCAGAAGCTAAAGCATTATTTGTCAGCATATACCACGTACTTGATATCACGATTGGATCCTCTCAAGTATATCTTTCAGAAGCCCATGCCTACGGGAAGACTGGCCAAATGGCAGATTCTGCTCACAGAATTTGACATTGTTTATGTAACTCGTACGACAATGAAGGCACAAGCTATTGCGGACCACTTAGCCGAGAATCCGGTGGATGATGAATATGAACCACTGAAAACATACTTTCCGGATGAAGAGGCAATGCTTGTCGAGGAGACGGAGCAAGAGGAGAGATCGGGATGGAAAATGTACTTTGATGGAGCCGTCAACAGTAGGGGCGTTGGTATCGGAGCGGTACTCATTTCAAGTACGGGACAACACTATCCCGTTACAGCTCAGCTTCGATTTTTCTGTACCAACAATATGGCCGAATATGAGGCGTGCATCTTGGGATTAAGGATGGCGATTGACATGGGTATTCAAGAGATTTTGGTCATGGGTGACTCGGATCTCTTGGTACACCAAATCCAAGGGGAATGGGAGACACGAGATTTGAAATTGATACCATATCGGTATTGTTTGCACGAGTTGTCCCAAAGATTCCAGTCTATAGAGTTCAAGCACATCCCAAGAATGCACAATGAGATTGCGGATGCTTTGGCCACGTTGTCCTCTATGTTGCATCATCCGGACAAGACATATATAGATCCGCTCCAGATCCAAGTCCGAGATCAGAATGCTTATTACTTCGTTGTGGAAGAAGAGTCGGATGGAGAGCCGTGGTATCATGATATTAGAGAATACTTAAAAGCTGGCAAATACCCGGAGCAAGCTACAGGAGACCAAAAGAGAGCCATCAGGCGTCTAGCCAATGGATTTTTCTTCAGTGGAGGAGTGGTATACAAAAGGACACCAGATCTGGGCTTATTGAGATGTGTGGACGCGCAACAAGCAGATGAAATTATGATTGAAGTACATGCTGGAGTATGCGGACCTCACATGAGCGGATATGTGTTAGCAAAGAAGATCTTGAGAGCTGGGTACTACTGGCTCACGATGGAGCGTGATTGTATCAGGTATGTAAAGAAATGCCACCAATGCCAGGTACATGGAGATTTGATCCATTCCCCGCCTTATGAGTTGCATACAATGTTTGCACCTTGGCCCTTTGTTGCTTGGGGCATGGATGTTATCGGCCCGATAGATCCATCCGCTTCCAATGGGCATAGGTTCATTTTGGTTGCAATTGATTATTTCAGCAAGTGGGTCGAAGCTAAGACATTCAAGGCGGTGACGAAGAAAGCGGTGGTGGATTTTGTGCATGAGAATATTATATGCCGATTTGGAATCCCCAAGGTGATTATCACAGACAATGGGGCCAATTTAAACAGTCATCTCATGGCAGAAGTTTGTGAAAGGTTTAGGATCACGCACCGCAATTCCACGCCTTACAGGCCAAAGTCGAATGGAGCAGTAGAGGCGGCAAATAAGAACATCAAGAAGATTCTCCGAAAAATGGTGGAGGGATCCAGGCAGTGGCATGAAAAGTTACACTTTGCTCTCATGGGTTACCGCACGACGGTACGTACTTCTATCGGAACCACACCTTATACCTTGGTGTACGGAACGGAGGCTGTTATACCCGCAGAAATAGAAATACCGTCATTGCGAATTATAGCTGAATCTGAGATAGATGACGATGAATGGGTAAAGGCCCGGTTAGAACAGTTGAATTTGATTGATGAGAAGAGATTAGCCGCGGTCTGCCATGGACAGTTATATCAGCGGAGAATGGCCAGAGCATATAATAAGAAGGTACGACCTCGAAAGTTTGAAGTTGGACAATTGGTATTGAGGCGTATCTTACCACATTGGGCAGAGGCAAAAGGCAAGTTTGCACCGAATTGGCAGGGACCGTTCGTGGTATCACGGGTGTTGTCTAATGGAGCATTATACTTAACTGATGTTGAAGGAAAGTGCGTAGAGACTGCTATCAATTCAGATGCGGTCAAAAGATACTATGTATGATTCCTTTTCAATTGTATGTTTTGTATTTTGTTGTGATTTTGGAATTGAAATGACGAAGGCATTTTATTCTCTATCCAAACACTTTATCCATTGTTAACCCTTTGAGCCTTAGTGAATGAATTCTTTCATATCCCTCTCTCGGAATCACTTTAATACAATAAGTTCGTAATTGCCAGAATGAAAAATAAAACGATGGAAAAATGACAAAAAAATAAAAAAATGGAAAAAAAGAATGAAAAAGAGAAAAAGACAAAGAAATCGGGAAAAAGTCAAAAAGAAATCCATCTAACTTATGAAGTTGGATGAACTACGTCCGACTTGATCCCGAAAGGGTACGTAGGCAGCCTCTCTGAGGTTCAGTCACAATAAAGAAAAAATCCAAAAATTCCCCACATATTGAAACTGGGGCAGAAGTTATGTTTAATAATTCCGAGAGTTGTAAATATTTTTAACCCTCGTTGAAATTTTGAGCCTTTATATCTTTCTTTCTTAACCCGTCCAAAAGCCACGTTATAGTCCAAAGAAAGACCTTCCGATCAATTCTGAAATGATAACAAATACAACGAAGGAGGAGCGAAGTATCGGACAATACCTGTGGAACATGAAACAAAATACAAAAAGGAAAAATGAAAAAATAAAAAAAATGAGAGAGTCTCATCAGTGAAAACCTTAATCGGCACTGTGAGGCGATTGTGAGGTTGAGAGAAATAAAATGAGAGAGTCTCATCAGTGAAAACCTTAATCGGCACTGTGAGATGATGGTGAGGTTGAGAGAATAAATGAGAGAGTCTTATTGGTGAAAACCTTTCGAGGCACCGTAAGGCGATCGTGAGGACTATCAGAAAAGAGAAAAGACAACAAAAAAGAGTATCGGTTTGGGTCAAAGGCAATTCAGAGTCAGAATAATGATTGGAACGAGCTGGGTCAGAGTTTAAATACATGGCATGGTCGGCGGAATCAGCCAACAAATACCCAGATAAGTTCCGTCATCTCTCCAAAATACCCTTACCTTTCTTTCATTTTTTCTGCATTTCATTGTTTACCCTTTTGAGAGCTAACTACCAGCTCCTGATAACGGAAGTTGAAACAACACTCGATCAGAAAGGATAGAAGATTGGAGAGGAGAATAAAGAAGCTTGGCAAACATGGCCAAAGAAAAGGAAAACAAAACAAAAAGGAAAAATGAGAAAATACAGAAAGAGTTTGCGTGGGGGCAAGCAGTTAGAAGTCATGCAACATCAGAAAAGCAAAAACAAAGGAAGCAATAAGAAGCGGGGACGGCAGATGCCAGTTGCCAGCAGTTTATATCTAATAAATTTTGTTTCATGCAGGAACAAATTGTCACTAATCACTTTAAAGTGAATGTGACCAATGTGGAAAATTTAAAATACCAAAAAGAGAAAGTCTGCCGAATAAGTGGAGAAATTCACAGGCAAGAGATAAGTTGGTAAAAGAAAAATACCAAAAAGAGGAGGTAACATATTTTAAAATCCATTCCCAAGTCCTCAGGCTGAGGGAATATTTTCTGCATTCGCATTGCACGTTTCATTTCTGTTAGGCGCCCACCTTCAAATTCGGGAATATTTTCTGCATTTGCATTGCACGTTTCAATTCTGTTAGGCGCCCACCTTCAAATTCGGGAATATTTTTTGCATTCGCATTGCACGTTTCAATTCTGTTAGGCGCCCACCTTCAAATTCGGGAATATTTTCTACATTCGCATTGCACGTTTCATTTCTGTTAGGCGCCCACCTTCAAATTCGGGAATATTTTCTGCATTCGCATTGCACGTTTCATTTCCGTTAGGCGCCCACCTTCAAATTCGGGAATATTTTCTGCATTCGCATTGCACGTTTCAGGTGCCCACCTTCTAATACGGGAATATTTTCTGCATTTCGCATTGCACGTTTAAATTCCGTTAGGCGCCCACCTTCAAATACGGGAATATTTTTCGCATTCGCATTGCACGTTTAATTTCCGTTAGGCGCCCACCTTCAAATTCGGGAATATTTTTCGCATTCGCATTGCATGTTTAATTTACGTTAGGCGCCCGCCTTCGAATTCGGGAATATTTTCGCATTCGCATTGCACGTTTCAATTGTGTTGAGCGCCCACCTTCGAATTCGGGAATACTTTTCGCATCCACATTGCACGTTTCAATTGCGTTAGGCGCCCACCTTCAAATACGGGAATATTTTCCGCATTCGCATTGCATGTTTAATTTCTGTTAGGCGCCCACCTTCAAATTCGAGAATATTTTCTGCATTCGCATTGCACGTTTCAATTCCGTTAGGCGCCCACCTTCAAATTCGGGAATATTTTCTACATTCGCATTGCACGTTTCAATTCCGTTAGGCGCCCACCTTCAAATTCGGGAATATTTTCTCCATTCGCATTGCACGTTTCATTTATGTTGGCGCCCCGCTTCAAATTCGGGAATATTTTCTACATTCGCATTGCACGTTTCAATTACGTTAGGCGCCCGCCTTCAAATTCGGGAATATTTTCGCATTCGCATTGCACGTTTCATTTACGTTAGGCGCCCACCTTCAAATCCGGAATACTTTTCGCATTCGCATTGCACGTTTCATTTATGTTGGCGCCCACTTCGAATTCGGGAATATTTTCTGCATCACCGTGGTTTATATATTTAAAAGCCCATACTGGGGCAGAAAAAGAAAAAAAAGAGGTAGTTTGTTGTTTTGTTTTGAGCAGGTTCAGCTCGGGATCAAGAAAACAAGAAAATCAACAAAAAAGAGAGTCATCAAGAAAACAAGAAAATCAACAAAAAAGAGAGTCATCAAGAAAACAAGAAAATCAACAAAAAAGAGGAAGATTCTGCATCACCGGAAAGGGAAGAAGAGCAAAAGCTAGATTAGGAACACTTGTAATTGTAGGATCATAGCTTAGAATAGCCTCTTCATTTTACATTTCCCCCCCGGTGTAATAAGGAGTAAGTCAGCAGGTCTCAACAGTGTCAATGCAACAGTGAATCTGGTAGTTTTTAAAACTGCTAGACCTTCCCGAACTACACTGACCTGATTCCTGTTTAGCCCAGGATATGTAGGCAACCTCTAAAGCAGGGTGCGGTCAAAAGGTTTTCAAAAATGCTTTCACGGAATATGCCGATGTGCAAAAATCTCTCATTACTGCTCACTTATCTTTGCACTGAAACTCTTCGTGTTCCCGAGCAAAGAGGGGCAGCTGTGAGCACATGATTTTTGCACCAGGCAATTAATTCCAAAATTAAAATAAATATATTTTTTGAGTGCAATTACTTGCTTTGCTTGAAATTAGTTATATTTTTGTGTGTTTGAATAGGTAAAAATTAGAAAAAATCAAAAATAGTAGTAATTAGTTTGTTAGTTTAGTTAATTAGAAAAGTTAGCAAAATAGTTTAAATAGGAGAAAATAAAGGAAAAAATAGCAGAAAAATTGCAAAAAATATTAGGAAATTAGAGTAGGTAGTAAATTAGGATTTATAATTTTTCATAAAAGAAAAGAAAAAAAAAGTATAAAAAGAATACATAAAAATCATTAATATCAGAAAAATACAAAAAAATAGGAAGGTTTAATAAGATTGGGCCATTTTGGACTTAAATCAGACGGCCCAGTCCTTAAGCCCAAACAGACCTGGTCCAAAGGCTGTAAGCGGAGATTGATCTCAGCCGTTCGTCTCCTTAAATCAACGGCTGAGAAATAATGTTTGAGTTAGGAGAGAATTAATTAATGTTGAGATTTAATCTCAGCCGTTCATTCTATGTGATCCAACGATCAGAGACCTTGGCTTCGTAAGGTTCAAACGACGCCGTTTTTGTAACGTGCGTGTGAGCCGTTGATCTCCTTCATTTGGACGGCTCAGATTATCTCGGACACTTGGCCTATATAAGGCTTTGGTCCGAATAATTTTGCCATTTTTGCAAACCCTAATACGGCCGCCTCTCCTTTCTCTCTTCATCTCCTTCGTCAACCTTACAGAAGCCCTAGGCGGCCATGGCGGCCACCACCTTCCACGGTGGTCGCCGGCCTCTTTTACCACTCCCTTCACCTTCATCTTCTTCTTCTCCGTCTTCTACACCCAAGAACCCCAGAAAATACCCTGCTCTTCATAAGTCCCGGTCACCGGAGTTACACCGGTGACCACCAAAGTATGAGAACCCATTTGAAACCAATGCCAATCGACGCCTCTCCACTAGATCTACCCACTCATGCCAATGGCTACCCTCGAATCTTCCCGGAACGATTCGAATATCCAAATTAAGGTCGTCGGAACCCTAACTCCGGCGACCCCAAGTTCGAACCCCAATCAAGACCCCACCTTTACCATCTCTTTAAACACCTCCTGCAAGTCAAAATCAAAAAGGCCTCGTCTCTAGGCATGTGAGAGAAAATCAGATAAGGAAAAAGAAGAAAAATCGAAAAAAAAAAAAAGATATCTGGAAGAGAATAAAGAAAAGGAAACAAGAAAGATGAAAGGAGGAGGTCTGAGAGATGAGAAAGAGTGAAATAGAAGAGTGAAAGATAGGAAGCTTGGGGGACCGGCCCCGCAAGCTAAGTACCCCCTTTCTTTTTGTGCTTTATTTTGTCTGTTTTGTTTGTTTCTGTTTGATTTCTCTATTCTCTAGATTCGAAATGTTTTGTGCTTCGTCTGTTAATAACAGGATTTTATGTTCATCTCTACGTTCTGCTTGGTTTCTCTGATTTGAAAGACCAGTTTAGTACTAGGGTTTCACCTTGTTTGTCTTTTTCCGCATCATTTGTCTTGTTTTGACTACTCTTTTCCTTTTCGTCTTGATTGCTCTTCTGTTCTGTCTACTGCAAATCAAAAGGTCTATCTTTTATCTTGTTTTGTTTCGTCTTTATTGTGATTTTTGATCTATTAGTCTCCAACAGCATGACTTCTCATTTCTTCATGATTCTTCACATGTTTAGTTTAGTTATCTTCTTCTTCTTCTGTTAGTAGTAAGATTCCTCATCTTGTTGGATCTTGATATTCCTTCCGTTGTGTTGCATGTCTAGTTCTAGTACAAGTTTAGCTTCTTGATTCTCATTCTGTGCCGACTTTATATTAGGAGATCTTTTGATAGCTTTCAATAGTTTGGATGTTCTTCTATTCTGTCTCTTTGCATGCTTAGTTTTAGTGCTAGGATTAGTCGTTTTGCTCCCTACTCCCTCTCACTAAGTTATTTTGATTTACCTTTGTCTACTTCCCTAATCTTACTGTTTCTATTCATTTCATAATTAAAACCAAGGCTTTTCTTTAATGATTGGTTTATACCATCTTTTGTGTGCTTTCAATCTGCTAACAGAAGCATGCTAATCTAATTCTGCCTTCCTTTATGTTACTGGGAATGATAGATTTAGAGATCTTTCTTCATTGTCTCTCCATGATTCTTCTACTCCTTATCTTCATATTATTTGTCTCATGTTGAAGTCCATTGTCTTTATGTCTAAAATGAATCATGTTTTATCTCTTGTTTTGTGGGATTTAGTTTCCATGTGTCTATGCCCATGAACCCTAAATGTTTGAATTTCTCAGTGTCTCATTTGACATGAATTGATTATGACTAAGCCCGATTGATGTTAGTTTGACATGTTGCTACATGAGTTTAAGTTATGTGAGTTGATTAGTTGAGGTTCAACACTATCAAACCCCTTTTCTGAGTTTTAATTAATCAGTGAACATTATTTGGCTTTATGTGGTTATGTGTGCAATTGTATGTTAAAATGGCTAAGTTTGCAATAGTTACATGTTAAGTGTGAACACTGATAATGTCTATCATGCTTAGGAAGATTGGTTATAGCTGTTAGCATTAGGTTTTATGAAAATGGTTAGTTTTGAAATAGGACATAAACTGAAAATGAACAAAAATAGGCTACAAGTTTAATAATTGGCCTAAGAATGGTCAACCTTGCAAAGGGTTGACCAATTCTATGAGCCCTAACACACAGCTCATTGTTTAACAGTGGCTGGTTGTGCAAAGGGCTATGTCTGCAAATGCAGACTAGCCCAGGCTCTATATTGAGCCCTGAACAGCAAAGTGGCCAAACCTGTAAAGGTTTTGGGCCTAACTGTTCAGTATATGGCTTTAATAGCCCAAGCTAAGTCTCAACTTGAGACTGGCTAACTTTTAAATAGGTTAAACATAATAACAAAACAGGCTATGCCTGCAATTAGCTTTAATTAGGAATAAATTGCTCTTAATTGACTGAAATTAGTTTAAAAGTGGCTAAAATTGAAATAGTTCTTAAGAATAAATCTGGCCAGCCCTTAAATACTAATGCCAGGGCTGGCCATTAGTTAAATAGGTTCAAAATTAGATAGAATCTGCCCTAGGCATAGCTGGTAAATCAGCAGTGCTCTTAGGGGCACAATTGGGAATTGAAAAGGTAAATTAGTAATAGTTTAGAACTTAAAAGGGTAATGGGGACATTTATGCTCCTGATTTCTGTAATTTTGCAGAGATTCAGGGGTATAATGGTCTCCTAAATATGGGAAATCTGTAAAAATCTCAAACCCTTAGGGATATACTAGTAAAAGGCCCTAAAAGGAATCTTTTGGAACCTTCCAGCACATGCTGGAAGGGTTTTGATAACTGAAAATAGGGACCAAAGTGTAGAATAGGTAATTTTAGGAGGGGGAAGTGGGATTAATCCCATTACTTCCTCCCCAAGTATTCAGCCCTAAAAGGTTAGCTATAAATACACCTAAAAAGGGGCTGAAAAAGGGGGATTCCACTGGAGAACATTTGGAGCAATCTGAAATTTATACTTGGGCTAATTGTTGAGAAGAAATATTAGGAAAACATAGCAATTTAATAGTCATCGGTTCTGGGAATTCCGAGTGTGAGAGCTTTGGGTTTAATCTATTTTTGCTGGGTTTCTTAGCTCGTTGTTGCTGGGTTATTCTACTATTGTTGCTGTGTTGCTGTTGCTGTGCCTTCTCACTGTTGCATTGCTTTGTTTGACCCTTGTTGTTACTTACTCGCATCCCCCTAGAACTCATTGGTTCTTTCTATTTGATCCAGGTACACTTCTCTATTTCTGATGAAGATGTAGTTGCTGAAATGCTGTAATGGAATGAAGAATTTATTTTAATCCATTTTTGCCATCTTTGTATTACTTAATCAGTAGCTTTATTGTAGTAGAATGTAGTATATATGTAACTGAAAAACAGAGACAAAGTCATGTAATAGCTAGTAGTAGTGATAGCATAGTAGTAGTAGTAAATAGCATAAATCACTTAGATTAAATAGGTAAAAACTCTAAAACATAAGTTAATTAAGAAGTAGTTCCTGAATCATCAATCATTTACTCACAGTAGATTCATAAATCGCAGTCACATATTAGGATTCATTCAAAAATGCGGATAAGTTTAAATATTAGATTTAACAATGAGTCATTCATGATTGGGTTAAGTATGCTGTTAAAGTCTTGGTAAAATCAGAAGTATGAGCATGTTTCAAAAACCAAGTAGGCGGAGATACTAGGATTATTGCAATTTGATTGTTTAAATTCTGTCCGGATAGTTTAATTAATTCTAAGGGTTAGAGCCCAGTTATGAACACTCAATAGAGGAATTGATTAGATATTGAAGTGGTTCAAGTAGGATGAATTGATGGTGATGAATGGTTTAGTCTTCAATAATTTGTAGTCAATCAGTTTAATTACTCTTTGATTTTCCTATAATAGACAGTCTTTTCTTTAGAATTATTTTTAACCCTTAAACGGTAATTAGCATAACTCCAGTGATAAACATTGTGCAAATTTCCTTAGCGTAATAATCTGGTAATATGGCTAGTAATTAGATCAATAGAAGTGTAAATAAATGTAGCATGTTAATTTAGTTCTCCTAATTAGTTGTAACTATAGAATTTCCTGTACAATAGCTCTATCTTTTTCAATGAATAAAATCAATCTGATTTCGATTCTTAAATCCAGTTGATTAGTGTTTTATGGTTCTTTGCATTTATCGTTATTTCGTATTTTTTGTCGGTTTTTGGCTCAATATGCAAACTATCTTTGAACCACAATGTGAAGTTAATAAGGCCAGCAAGCTTAAGCCCAAAACAACCTGGAGACTGCCTGGGCCTTAAAAGGCTTGGACCAATGCTGATCCATGCTAAACGAAAAGAAGACCAGGCCCAATAAGTAATAAGAATTCGACGGGCCTGGATTACTATAGAATTAGTATTACGATTAAGGCAAAAACAAATATAGAAAACTTAGCCAAATATTAGTACCCTTTAATAAATAAATTGGGACGAGCCTCGCTCGAATAACACCGGGGCCCCCATTTAGTAATGATATAAACACAAATAGATCCGGGAAAGCTAATAGCTAATTCCATAGCTTCTCCCAAAATATTGAAAAGTCGATAGACATTATTTTAGGGCACGGTTTTAATATATCTTCCTATGAATGAGTGTGCACTTGGTGCGACTCAAATCCAAATCTCGGTAAAGCCGAAATACACCAAAAGTCATAGGCGTACTGGTTGCGGTATGACTTGAGGCGTGTTTTCGCGATACCGCAAATTCCTTAAAAATGATATTTGGCGTAAAAACACATCATGTTGTTAAAATCTATAACTGAGTCAAACAAAAGTCAAAAAACGACATTGGAGCGACCGTGCTGAAACCACGGAATCCGGGAGTGCCTAACACCTTCTCCCGGGTTAACAGAGTTCCTTATCCGGACCTCTGCTTCGCATACATTTCAAAGAGTCAAAATTCCTCGGATTCGGGATTAACCGGTGACTTGGGACACCATTGTCATTCCCAAGTGGCGACTCTGATTAATCTCTAAATAAAATCCCGAACCGATTGTCCTTAAATTGGAAAAACTCCTTCCCTTACGTTATTTTATCCGTTTCGTGTAATTGAGCGTCGGGGTATACCCTACAAGTGTATTTATACATCTTACGCATGTTGGGGTAGTAAAAAGGGAGGTGTGACAATAGGTATCACACACTTTCTTATGAACGCCTGCTAGGTTCTTCTCAATAGATGAGCCGAGTTCATCTGCCTGTGAACTAAGATTAACCAACCCTTTAGCTGCCTTCCCTGACCCACTTCCCCCTCTCCTCTTGCTACTCTTTTCCACAATTGCATGTTTAACCCTACAGATAGCTGGTCTCACCAATTAAGATGTGGGTGAAGAGTCAACCACCTCTTGTCCTTTTCCCCTCCCATCGCTAGTCACACCCTCACCCTCATTTTCTTTTTCACTTTTATTTTTACCACTTCTCCTTCTTGACTTCGGCGTTTCCACATTCCTAACATACCCAACCAGATCAAACTTATTCTCTAAATTCTCAACTAAGACAGAACATACCTCATAAAGGGAATTTTAAGCCTTCTTAGAGATAGAAGACCAGTTTTTTCTCCCTCACTCGCAGATTTGAAGGAGTCATCTCAGTTTTCAGAATCTTGCGTTTGGCTGGCCTTTAATTTTGCGTTCAATTTCTTTGACAAAGCACCTGTGGCTACAGTTTTGCGAGCAAGTATTTTCAGTCGCCTTCTCCTAGGTTGTGGGGTTATGATAGGTAGAAGAATCAAAGAGGGTAGGTTCTAGAGGAGTGCCTGGGTTATCTTGTGGGGTAGACGTCTTGCTAATTCTAGAGGAGGATTTGTGAATTGGGGTTTTGGAAGAGAGAAAAATAGATAGAATAAGAAATTTGACGGCTTAGAGAATTATGAGAGCGGCATTGATTGTGATGATGACTCTTTAAATAGAGAGGCTCAATTAATGACTAACATCAGCTTTTTGTAGTCAATTAGAAGTCCAATCAACCTGAAAATTGGTTGAATGAGCGCTTAAGCTTTCCTAGATTCTAGGCGTTTTATGTGGTGAGGATACTATCAGAGACAGAATTGTTTCAAACTTTAGAGGGATAGGTTTTTGTGACGATATTGAACATGGGTAGGACTCTGCTCATGAATTAAATATTAATATTTTTAATTGTGCAGAGTGTAGAAAACATACCTCGTTATTCAGATGAACCAGTATTGATTAACCAGGTTCTTCACTAAGAATCATCTTGATCATGCTTCAATTGACCAAAATAGAAAAACTTTTGTTAGAGATGAGTGAGTCATATCAACACATGCCACAAGAGTATACTATTTATAGTATGAGACTGAGCAACGATAATCTAGATATTTACACAAGTTCTAGATTTTCTAACCAAAAAATATTTTTTTCACCTTTTTTCATTGTGCATTCTGAATTGGTTCCATTAGGTGATCTTAATCAACACTAATTCTAACATGTTCCTTTCAAAGTTATCTCTACTCAGTAATTTATTTATCAGTAGCATAAAATTCTATAGTAATTAGTCCTTTCTCGTAGTTGTCCCTCAAAAAATAGTGTCTAATATCTATTTGCTTAGTTCTCTAATGATAAATCAGGTTCTTAGTCATACTAATAGCACTAGCGTTATCACAGAAAATAGAGATGCAACCAACTTCAATACCAAAATCCATCAACTACTGTTTGATCCCCATTAATTGAGCATAAAGGGAAGCAAGAACAACATACTCTACTTCAGCAGTGAATACGGCTACCGAATTTTGCTTCTTAGTAGCCCATGACACAATACATGAACCAAGGAAGTGTGCCATATCTGAGGAGCTCCTCATATCCACAAGGGAACCTACATAATTAATATCAGCATATTGTGGTCATCGCCTATTTTTCTCATCTTTTCCGTGCTTCCGAGGCCTTGAAAACTTTATTTTATATTGTTTTGATTTGCATGCACAGTCCAGGAGCATAACCAAAAATTTATATGTTGAAATATGTGAATTCTGTGAAAAATTTGAAGAATTTTGATATTAATATGAGTATAGTTGACTTTGGTCAACATTTTTGGTAAATGGACCCGGACCCGAGTTCGGACTATCTCGGAAGGTCCGTAGAAAAATATGGGACTCGGGCATGTGCCCGAAGTCGAAATCTGATGTTTAGAACCTGAGTAAAAGAATTTTTCTGTTAAATTATTTTCCGAAAATTATTAAGGAAAATGAAAATGAAAATGAAAATTGATCAAAAGACTATGGTGTCGGGCTCGTATATTGATTCCAACGCCTGGTACAAGTTTTATATATTGTTTAAGCGCTTCATGTAAAGTTCGGTTGAAAACGGACGTTGTTTGTCCTATTTCGGACCTCAAAAGCTAAAGTTAAGGTTTATGAACTTTGAAATGAAAAGTGATGATCTTGAGGTTTGATTCAATGATTTTGATGTTATTTTGGCGATTTGATCACTCGAGTAAGTTTGTATGATATTTTGAGTTAGTGTGCATATTTGGTTTTGAGCCCCGCGGGCTCGGGTGAGTTTCGGAGAGGTAACGGGATGTTTTACACTTAGAAAAAGTTGTAGAAACTCTACAGCAGGTGCACAATAAAATCCTTCTATGCGATCGCATAGGTAGAGCTGCGATCGTATAGAGCAAAGTCCAGTGGTCCCCAAAATCCTTCGACGCAATCGCATTAGACTTCATGCGATCGCATATTCTGACATTTCCCTCTTACGCAATCGCACTCTCCATTACGATCGCATTGTACAACCTGGGACCCCCTCACTTTTTCTTCTATGCGTTCGCATAATGTGTCATGTGATCGCAGTGCTTGTTCCCCTTACCCTATGCGGCCACAATGCCTTCTTTGCGATCACATAGGGCAATTTCGCCCAGTTAAATTTTTTAAAAACAGGACAGAATTAGTAGCTCGGGTTTTTACACCTTTTTATCACGGGTCTTCTTCTTTTCCAAGCCCTAAAAAGCCATTAAAGCCCCCAAGCTTCAAGACCCTTTGAGTAAGTAATTTTTTGCTTATTTCCTTCACTTTTCCTTCATTAACTAACTAGTTTCTAAGCCTAAATCATGAACTCAAGGTAGAAATCATGAGTTTTGAGCAAAGTTAGTTTTTTGAGAATTTTGGTAATTCAACCCCAATTTGGGGTCGAATCTTCAAATAAATTATATATTTGCACTCGTGGGAGTATGTGTGAATTTATTTTGGTTTGAACCTCGGGTTTTGACCAAGCGGGCCCGAGGTCAGTTTTATAATTTTTGGACAGAATATTAAGAGGACTTTAATTAGGCAATTGGGATGGTTTGTTGGGTAGAATTGATGATATTAAATAAATTATGTATAAATACAATTGAATTGGAGCGAAATTCGAAAGGAAAGGCATTGCTTGAGGACCGAGTTGGCTATAAAGCTTCGATGTAAGTGTTTAGTTTAACCCTAGCTTGAGGGAATAGGAGTTGAGTCTTGTTTCTAATTGCTATATGATCGAGTACGATGTATAGGCATGGTGACGAGTATCTATATATTGGTGTCTAGCATGACCGTGAGTCCTTGTGATATGAATTCCATGTTATTGGAGAATGTCTATACACTATGAATAACTTGTGAACAGTGAACGGTTAATAAATTCTCTGGATCGTGGCTCAGAATAGTAAAGTCAATTATTAATTGTGCTCCCTTGCCGGGATGATTGAACTATTAATTGTGCTCCCTTGTCGGGATGATTGAGCTGTTAATTGTACTCTCTTGCCGGGTTATTTGCTATATATTTGTCTGTTGTGTGTCCCTTGATTTTGATTGTTGCTTGGGGACTCAGACTATTAAATGATATTGAGGAGTGGGTTGCACACCGCAACAATGATAACTGATAAATAATGTGGGTCGGGTTACACGCCGCAACAAGTGATATGTGGAGAGGGTTGCACGCTGCAACAATAGTAATTGTGGAACGTATTGCATGCCACAACAATGGTAATTGTGGAATGGGTTGTACGATGCAACAATGGTAATTATGGAATGGGTTGCACACCGCAACAGTTGTGATATCTGTGGTTATGTCTGAATATTTATTCTTGTTTCACCGTGGAATTAAGCTATTTTGGTTGTTACTCTGGATTACTGTTTAATTGTATTTCCCGGCACAATGTTCCCCCTCCCATGTGGTTGGTTTATTGGTATTCAATTTTCTGCTATATATTATATAACTGCACATGTTTATGTGGTGTCCAGTCTAGCCTCGTCACTACTTGGCCGGGGTTAGGCTAGGTACTTACCATTACATAGGGTCGGTTGTGCTGATACTACACTTCTGTGTGTTTTTGCACAGGTCCAGGTTTTGAGTAGCATCATCAGTAGTTCGATAGCAGGATTTCATTACTACGAGACTATGGTAGCTTGCAGGAGTTCGCAGGCCCGACGTCTCTTCTTATGGTTTTCATTTATACTGTAGTCTCATTGTTTCGAGACAGATGGTTGTTATATTTTTTTTAGACCATTATATGTAATTTATTCTTAGTGGTTCGTGAGTTTGTGACATCGAATCTTGGGTAGAGGATATTGTTGAGCAATTCATATTTATTTCACACTTATAAAATTAGACTTCCACAGCTTTTGTTATTATTATTATTCATGTTATTAAATTGACAACATGATGGTTTATTTATGAAAACGATGAGTAAATTGGCTTGCCTAGCTACTACGAGTAGGCGCCATCACGATCCCGATGGTGGAAAATCTGGGTCATGACAAGTTGGTATCAGATTACCAGGTTACATAGGTCTCACAACTCATGAACAAACTTAGTAGAGTCTGAGGGGTAGGTACGGAGACGTCTGTACTTGTTCTTCAGAGTCTATTGAGTTAGGAAAAATCTCTCATTTGTTCTTTCTTGTCATGCAATTTGGTTCCTCAAATATTGATTGAATTTCTACTCTGTTATTTTGCAGATGGTGAGAACACGCGCTTTTTCATCTGCTGATTAGCAGTCCGAGCCTCAGGCAGCCCCCGCGAGGGGCAGAGGCCGCGGTCGTGTCGGAGGCCGTGGTAGGGGCAAAGCTCATCCCCAGGTAGCAGTTCCAGAGGTAGAGCCTCATATTGATAATGGTGAGGAGGTTCCAGCCCCAGCAACTCCGGTGGGCCCAACTCAGGTCCTAGAAGGGGTCATGTTCACCCCGGATCTTCAGGATGATCTGGTATGGATATCAGGCTTTATGGACAATGTTGCCAGATCAGGGTAGCTGCCAGTAGCACCAACCACTTCTTAGGTTGGAGGAGGGATTCAGACTTCTACTACGCGTATTCCGGAGCAGGTAGCTCCCCAGACTCAGGCCCCAGTGGTTCAGTCCGTAGTGGCAGCTCAGACAGGCATCACAGCTCAGGCCATGTCTTTGGATGCTTTGTGGAGACTTGGTCGGTTCTCCAAGCTTTTTACCACCACCTTCAGTAGTGCTTCATCGGAGGGTCCCCAGGACTTTCTATTCAGCTGCCACGAGATTCTAATGACTGTGGGCATAGTGGAGACCAACGAGGTTAATTTTTTCACCTTCAGGCTTGCAGGATCTGCCAAGACTTGGTGGAGAGATTTTGCCTATCTAGACCAACAGGGTCCCCAGTTTTGACATGGGGTCAGTTTGCAGAATTATTCTTGGAGAAGTTTCTCCCCATCACTCAGCATGAAGCACTTCGTAGGCAATTTGAGCACCTCTACAAGATCTCCATGAACATTACTTAATACGAGACTAGATTACTAGATTTGGCACGTCATGCAGTTATGATACTCCCTTCAGAACGGGAGAGGGTCCGGAGGTTCATTGATGGATTGATTCAGTCGATCTGCCTTTAGATGGCCATGGGAGTTGGTAGTGACATTTACTTTCAGGAGGCAGCTAATACAATCCGTAGAGTTGAAATGGCCCTTACTCGGGGAGGTGGTCATGCGTCATACAAGAGGCCTCGTCATTTTGGCAGATTCAGTGGTGACTCATCTAGAGGCAGGGATTCTTATGATAGAGGCCAGTCTTCCAGGTCTTTTCAGTCAGCCCTCTAGGCTTCACAAGGTGGTTCAGGTGATCATGGTTTTCGTGAGCAGTATTTAAATCAGCATCCCATCAGTGCACAACCTCTTTAGTGTTCGTGGAAGTCATTCGGTCCGTCAGGGCCAGTTTCATTATTCCGAGGGTGTGTTATGAGTGTGGAGAATACGGTTACATCAGGAGAGCTTGCCCGAGAATGAGGGCTACACAGACACAGCAGCAGGGTCCTCGCCCCATGATTCAGGCACCAAGGGTGGGGGTAGGGATCATAGATGTAGAGGTCGAGACCGTAGAGGTGGAGGCCGTCCAGACAGGGGTAGAGGTCATCCAGTAGATGATCGTCCCAGAGACATAGTTCAGAGAGGTGGTGTTGATCCCTGATTTTATGTTTTGCCATCCAGGCCAAAGGTAGAGGCGTCAGATGCTGTGATTACAGGTACCATTCTGGTTTACGATAGAGATGCTTCAGTACTATTTGACCCTGGGTCTACATATTCATATGTGTCTTCCTATTTTGCACCGTGCCTGGCTATGTCTAGTTATGCCTTGGACATTCCAGGCTATATGTCTATGCTAGTGGGTGACTCCATAGTAGTCGACCGGGTGCATTGTTTCTGTGTGGTTGTGTTTGAGGGTCTTGAGACCCGTGTTAATTTATTACTATTAGATATGGTGGACTTTGATGTTATATTGGGGATGGATTGGTTGTCCCTGTATCATGCTATCCTAGATTGTCACGCCAAGACCGTGACCTTGGCTTTGCCAGAATTACCCTGACTAGAGTGGAAATAGACCCCAAGTCACGCCACCCGCAATGTTATTTCATACGTGAAGGCTCGACGCATGGTCGAGAAAGGGTGTTTAGCTTATATGGCATATGTCCGTGACCCCAGCACATAGGTTCCTTCTATTGACTATGTTCCTATTGTACAGGAGTTTTCCGAGGTTTTCCCTTCAGACTTGCAGGGTATGCCACCCCACAGGGATATTGACTTTTGTATCGATTTGGCTCCGGGCACTTAGGAAAGCACTTTTGACATCTATCTGGTGAAGAGTAAATTCCATATGTGCTGCAAAGGCTATGGGAGTCTTGCTGCTTTCAATCTTGCAACTGGAGCAAAGGTCTCATCATAGTATACGCCTTCCTCCTGGATATAGCCGTGAACCACCAACCTTGCCTTGTTCCTTGTAATAATTTCATCTTCATCAAGTTTATGTCTGAAGTGCCATCTAGTGCCAATTACTGATCTGTCCTTGGGTCTTGGAAGTAGATGCCAAACTTGACTTCTTTTAAACTGATTGAGTTCACCTTGCATTGCAATTACCCAATCTGCATCCTCCAAAGCCTCATCAACATTTTTAGGTTCAATAAGAGATAAGAAAGTATCAAAAACACACATATTATTTAATTTATATCTAGTTTTAGTTCCAGAGGATGGGTCAGTAATTACGTTATTAATGGGATGAGAACTTTGATACTTGTAAAGTTTCAAAACCAACTAGTTTCCGTTTGATATTTCTCCCATGTTTTGTTGCTGATGAACAAGCTCATGGACAGGTTCCATTTGGGGATTAGATTCAGTTCTTCTTTGTTCAATTCCCCCCAGGGCTGTGCATAATTTGGTAAATATCGAATTATCGTACCGAAACCAAAAAATTTGGTATTTGGAATATGGTATTTTGGTATTTGTTATGGTATTTGGTTTAAGTTTTTTAAAATATTGGTATTAGGTATGGTATTTGGTATTTTAAAATAAAAAACCAAAATACCATACCATACCGAAATATATATTATGTTACACAAGACAAATATTATCAATTATAACATAAATATAAAAAATCTAGAATTTTACTTTCCTTTATCCTCTAAGTTCATCAGTTAACTCTAACAAGTAACAAGACTTTTCTAATGATCAAATATTCTTTTATATATAATTTTCTCTATTCGGGTCGATATTTTCTAGTTTTGGACAAAATTTTTGTTAACGAACATTCTCAATTTTTTTGAGCACTTTAATTAAGAATATTAGAGTCTATGGCTCTATGCACTAGTTAGTATTCAAACCGAATAAACTGAAGTTACTGAACCGAATAAACCGAAATCGATAGGAGAAAATTGAACCATGCCGAATTTAATTAGGTACAGTATTGGTATAAGTTTTTAAGAAATCGAATACCAAACGTACCGAACCAAAATTTCTAAATACCGTACAATACCGACCGATGAACACCCCTAGTTCCCCCTGTCAGGTTGCCATGGACGGAAGGACCTGTTCATTCTTCTAGTGCAGCTTTATTTAACTCTTTTATCAGCCCAATGGCTTCATCTTCATGTTCCCGTCTCTCATAAAGAATGCTTGTTACATAAAAATTACATGTACACAAGGTGGCAGTTCGTCGATTAGTTTGTGTACACGAGGTTTGAAAAGAAAAATAGGATGTATAGATGCAACCACACAAATGGGTAGGAAGAATAAGATTTAAGATAATTATGTAATGGGGGAAGTATTAGGGAAAGGTAAATTTGGGTCAGTTTTTATGTGTAGGAGTAAGTTAACTGGGGTTGAATTCGCCTGCAAGACGTTGTCTAAAGGCGAAGAGACGGTTCATAGGGAAGTGGAGATAATGCAATATTTATCGGGACACCCGGGTAAGGTGACATTGCAGTCT